>CATIXN010001765.1:0-13481 GCA_949711725.1 Leptidea reali
TATTTTAAAAGTTATTTACATACCTATATATCTGTAAGTATAGGTCTTTTTCCACAATCCATGCACCATACGAGGTATTTCAGTGACTACATCACATTTTTCTCTTGTAGTATATTTTTATGCCAAAACGGGATGAGACGAACAGGACGTTCAAGTGATGGTTATTGATACACCCTGTCCATTACAATGCAGTGCCGCTCAAGATTCAGTAAGTTTGTTGCATCATTTTACATATTATATTATAATTGAAATGAAATGTAAATCGATGGAAATGTAAATATTGATATAAAAGAGTGGCAATGAGTTTCTTGCTACTACTTCTCATTAGCTCAACCCTTTACGAAGTAGAGGTAGATTCAATAAGAAAAAAAATTTTTTGGCATTCATAAGTGTCATTTCCGTGACCTACATGAATAAAGTGATTTTGATTTTGATTTGATTTGATTTGATTTTGATTTGATTTTGATTTGATTTTGATTTGATTTTGATTTGATTTTGATTTGATTTTGATTCGATTCGATTTTGATTCTTGAAAAAACCTTAAAACTCTGAGTGGCACCACAATTGCGCTCGTGTACCATAATAAGCACCATGCGAGGTATTTCAGTGACTAGATCGCATTTTTCTCTTGCGGTATTAGGTTAAAAGAGCGCATACAAGTCAGATAGCTTTCTCCTTCACTTCACTTTCAAGCTGAAGTGTGCCTTACGACCTGGTCATAGAATCCACATCAGATTGGCCGCGGTAACTAGTACCATTGCCGCCTCTACTAGGCCAGTGGGCGAGACAAGCATTGCCAGTGACTTTGACATTTTACATGAAATGTTGAAAATTAATGAAAACTTATTTCTTTTTCTAAAGACGCAAAAGGCATTAATTTTCTCAAAATTGATTCCTTTAGAATTCTTTTTGATGTCATTTCTAACACTACCACCGCTTCCGAAACAAATGGCGCTCTGAGAGAGAAGAAAGAAGAAACTCTGCCAACATTCTTTTTTGCGCTCTTTTTAATAAAATATACAATAATGTACTGTCATTGTTATTGCTATAAAATAATCATAATCTAGTCCCAGACTGTCCGATAACTTAGATATTCGGCTGTGGGTAATGGTATTTACAACGGAGCCATTTTTCAATCAAACATTTAAATTTATATTAAGATAATGCCTGAACAGTGGCCGGGACTTTAGTATAAAAGTGTATACATTTACCTACAGAACCTACCTGAAGCCTACTAGAATTCTTTCCAAGCAATCCCTTATATCTAATGGATACGGTTAAATTTTTACTTACTACTACCGCAATATAGTTTTTAAAACTAGTGCGGAGGGTAGATTTAAATTTATTTTGGTGTTCTATTTATTATTACGTCTTTTATAACGGGCTTAGTAACTCGGCCCGTACATTTCTTATATAAGTGCAATTGTATTTAACCGACTTCAAAAAAGGAGGAGGTTCTCAATTCGTCAGTATGTTTTTTTTTTATTTGTTACCTCAGAACTTTCGACTCCGATTTTGATAATTATTTTTATTTGAAAGCTGGTGTTTCCCGTGTGGTCCCATGGCAATTTTGGTACCAATTCCAAAAATAATAATAATTTTGCATAAAATTACGCAATTATTTTTATACTTTATTGTGCATATTATATGTATTGTTTTGGAATAGTGTTTTTGAAGTCGGATGTTTTTTTCTTAATAATTTTTTTTTGATATTCTGGTGAATGGTACCAAAGTTTGAGTACTTTTTTCTCGTAATGTTGTATGTGAGTTCTTAGTCTGTGCAAATGTAAATAACTGGGTATTGCATTGTTTTATGTCAAGTAAAGTTAAAATACTCAGCTCATGTGAACGATTTTAAGTAAACACTCATGAATCGCTTATATTGCTCACTAGCGTGAAATAATGCGCTTTCGTAAACAGTTCAGCTGTTGACTGTATATGTAGATGAATTATATGATCGATCGGAGTGATTTTTTTATAAATAATTTAATTAACTAATTTTTATAATTAGCAATAGCAATGACAGTACAATTTTGTATATTTTTATTAAAAAGAGCCTAAAAAATAATGCTGTGAGAATTTCTTGCGCCGCTTCTTCCCTCTCAGAGCGCGATTTGTCTCCGAAGCGGTAGTAGAATCTAGTACCTATATTAGAAAGGACATTAAAAAGAATTCTAAAGGTATCAATTTTGAGAAAATAAATGTCCTTAATGGATTCAAAAACTGCGACTGATCAATGGGGAATTATTATTTTAAGCAAAAACAAACAGAATTCATATTTTTTTTGAAAATAAGGGACGTAATAAAAGGTATAAAAAGGCATTTATTTTCTCAAAATTGATTCCTTTAGAATTCTTTTTGTTGTCATTTCTAATAACTACTAGATACTACTACCGCTTCGGAAACAAATGTTGCTCTGAGAGAGAAGAAGCGGCGCAAGAAAATAATAAGAAAATAAGGCGAGCAGGACGTTCAGCTGATGGTAATTGATACGCCATGCCCATTACAATACAGTACCGCTCAGGATTTTTGAAAAACCCAAAAATTCTGAGTGGCACTGCAGTTGCGCTCGTCACCTTGAGACATAAGATAAGTCTCATTTGCCCAGTAATTTCACTAGCTACGACGCCCTTCAGACCGCAACACAGTAATGTTTACACATTACTGCTTCACGGCAGAAATAGGCGCCGTTGTGGTACCCATAATCTAGCCGGCATCCGGTGCAAAGGAGCCTCCTCATATTTCATCATGGAATCATTGACCCCCGAAGACACATATATAGTTTTAACTAGTTTCGGGATCAGAGCTCCACCCCTTTTAAAATCACTGCAAGACCGTTTTTCAATGATATTATCATTACAATTTTATGTAATAAATATTGTACATTTAGTAATTTAAGTTATATAATAATATAACCAAAATTTATAGACTTCGCTCTTAGCCCAAAGAGCATCCCAGTTGTAAGGAAAACTCAATTAAAAGTAAAAGTGATCACTGATAAATTTCAGCTGACCGTTAGAAAAATAACGAACATAATGAAATCAAAATCATTTCACTACAGAAGTTACTATAACATAAAAAAATAGTGATAGTTTACTTTTTTTTTTTGGTAATTGATGTCTACTATAATAAGTTGCATATCTTATAATGGGTAGATTGAAGTTAATAAGTATAGATTTAAGTTTTTTTTTTTGATGTAAAAATTTTGGTAGTCCTAATAAAATATAAATGAATAAATAAATTTGGTGGTGTTGTTTTTTTATGAAAATGAGGGACGAGACGAGCAGGACGTTAATTGATACGCCCTGTCCATCACAATGCAGTGCAGCTTTGGATTCTTGAAAAACCCCGAAAAATCTGAGCGGCACTGCAACTGCGCTCGTCACCTTGAGACATAAGATGTTAAGTCTCATTGTTGTTCCAACATTGGTGTGAGAAGGTGGTCGTAGCTGGTCAGAGGACAGTGGCCGGTGGTCAGCTGAGTCGCTTTCACCAGCAGCGTGTGTGGTGCGTGGTGGTTATCAACCTCAGCAGTGTCTGCGTGCGCACGCGCCGCTACCAAAACTAATTATCAATGTTTTTATGACACATAGCAATTCACCAGCAGCAACCTCATATATCCATCTGACATCTAATTACAACGTTTGTTCGGATATTATAAAAACATATTTCATGTAAAATTATGTAAATAAATCCGAAATATTGTAACTTCTTTGTCATTATTTACTACTGAAACATTTTTACCACATTGTATATGGTTTTGTTACATACTACGTTTCTTTTGACACAAAATAAACAAATTATTTTAGCAGGACTTTTATTTGTAGCGTTCAGCTGATTGTTATTGATTACGCCCTGCCAATTACAATGCAGTGCTAATCAGGGTTCTTCAAAAAACCCAATAATCCTGAGTGAACTACAGATGCTCTCGTCACCTTGAGACAGAAGATGTTAAGTCTCGTTTGCCCAGTAATTTAACTAGCTACGGCGCCCTTCAGACCGAAACAGACAGAAACTGCTTTACGGCAGAAATAGGCGCCGTTGTTGTACCCATAATGTAGCCGGCATCCTGTGCAAAGGATCCTCCCACTGGTAAAATAAACGATTTGTTTTAATTATTTGCAAAGTCGACGCTTTTCCACAATTTCCAACGAATCACCTAAATCCCAAGCCAAAAAACGGAGTTCTATAGTTAATTTTACAAAGGACGTCACGTTAAGAGGGTAGTTAAAAAAACGCTATAATAAAAAGCTTTAGTATTTTAAAAAATAAACCTTTTTCTTAATTATGACACAAACCCTAAGGCTGCTACTAATAATTTCGTAAGTTTCTTTAGCGCTGCTAAGATATCTGTGCTCAAGGTGAACGTTTTGTAATCCTTTTTTCATCAAAGTATCACAACAACA
This sequence comes from Leptidea reali, assembly GCA_949711725.1. NCBI lineage: Eukaryota > Metazoa > Arthropoda > Insecta > Lepidoptera > Pieridae > Leptidea > Leptidea reali. Next base: position 4,407 of record CATIXN010001765.1, read on the forward strand.
AAATCATGAGTTAAGTAAGCGTTAATAAAGATACTTAGTTATTTATAGGAAAAATAATTAGATTCCTCTGCAGGAGAGGTGAAATTTTTTAGTTAGGTATCACAAAAAAAGGATTGTGTGGTTTTATGAAACCACAGTAAAAGTGACACAATGAGTATACACTACACGATCAGATGCTGCGAACTTTAGGCGCTGCCCGACCGTCACGCGACATGCAACACACAGACGAAAAAGTTTGAGACGATGTAATAAGAGTTTCACTTTAAAATACGTTAAAATAATATTACGTTATTATATATCATGTTAGTATCTCTGAATAGAGAAATTATGGACAAAACTATTATTTGATATACTTACTCAGATTTTTAGACTTTACAAATATTATCATTATTTTAAAACTTTCAGAGAGATAAAAAACCCATCTAAAATACATAATTATATTGTATTTACAAAAGAACTAACCTCCGTCAATTATTAAAAGCATTTAAAATAATCTTTCAACTGTGCCTGTGATTATCAAGAGATATATCACTATTAATATTATAAAATAATTAATGTAAGTTTGTTTGTTACGATTTCATGCATAAACCACCAAACCGATTATGATAAAATTTTGTACAGAGATAGACTAGAGCTTGAAAAAGGACATAGAATTACTTTTATTGCAAAAAAATAAATGGAGGGGTTGAAATAGGGGATGGGAGTTTGTATGGAAATTCGTGATTATCGAAGATAAAATCATGAAAACTTTGTATTTAGGCACTTGATAAGAAATAATTTATAAACATTTGTACGGGCATTTTTGAAACTTTGACCTATATGGGGATGAAATAGGAGATTAAAGTTCAAAGGGAAATACTATTAAAGAGACTGTCCACAATGACAAGGGATATGTACGGTATTATAGAAGAGCAAAACTAAACTGCTGCAAAACTGCTGCAAAAGAGCAGTTTGTATGTAAATTAATTGAAAAGTATCCTAAAAGATAAAAAAAATGCCCAAAGTAACTATACAACGCGGACGACGTCGCGGGAAAAAGCTTGTATCTTTTAAATATGAGTGCATACATACATAATATGTTAGAAGTATTTCTTATATGTAATTCAAAGTTATCATTGCTCCTAGATCAAGCAGAATGTAGAAGTATTGATGCATCAAGTTCATAAACAATATGTGATTTAAACGGAACTCGAGAGAGTTACTGTTTTAATTGAATTAGTCACAATTAAAATGTGTCGTAATTAAATCTACAAGATTTTTTATTCCAATTAAACTCAATGACTTGTAGCCAAAGAAATGGGTGAAAATAAATCGTATTTGACATTCGCACCGTCATTGGCGAGCGGAGGCGAGACGCGTCGAGTGAAAGTTACCTCCCCCCCTCCTGTCGGTGTCCCCCCGCGGGGAATGTGTGTCACTACGTACTAAGCTAGGCTACGTGTGCAAAGATATATTGTGACGAGCATAATGGCATCCTAGAGAATTATTCATCATGTCAATCCACACATGCTCTGCGTCTACTTCAGCCATACATTTATTCGTCTAGATGGACTATGACAGCTGTGAAAACGTCGAAAAAAAATGAATTTAAAACTACCCTCTATTTTGAGCAATGCACGCACACTAACACAAAATGTCATACAAATCGCGTGTGTAAGACATAGCTTATCACGCACACTATAATAATATTACTGGCCTAGCCTTCTCTCATAGAAAACATGTCCATACAAAATAAATATTGGAAACAAAAATAATTATGGGTCTTAATTTGAAATAAATACTATTCTATAAATCTATTGTAAAAATTATTTTTAGAGTTAGACCGTGTCTTGGACATTGCAACATTACTTTATTTTTCTAAAATAAAAGTTTTTTGTATATAAACGTACCTAAGTGACTCCTTACTACATTCTGCTACCTGCCAATAATAGTCCCGTCAAAATCGGTCAAGCCATTGAGAGATTAGCCGGAACAAACAGACAGACAGACAGACAGACAAAAATTGTAAAAAATATTATTTTGGTGTATGTACCTATAGTAAATGTATATATATTCATATAAGTACATACAGTAAAAAACGGTTAGTTTAATATTACAAACAGACACTCCAATTTTATTTATATGTATAGATTAAGATTAATAGAACTCATAAGAGAGAAAGTACTTATCTATTTTGTATAAGGAGATGAGAGATGGAGAGGGTTTGTTATTATTTACTGCTCTACCTGCTCCCTGCCAACTGAACCTAGAGTGATAATTCATTAACCTATATGTTGTTGGAACAACAACCTCCTGTTTAATATTTATGCGAAATTTAAATAAAATCTATTCTATAGTTAGTACAAACAAAAAAGCAAAAAATCTATAAATTACTTTATCAGTAGTTCACACAGCAAGTATTTTTTTTAAGTCCCCAGTGTACAGTTACTTTGTTACGTTTTTGTTTTATGTATTACAGACAACTGTTTTTGGCCTTTACAGTTTGAGCTATGAACGACTTTTTACATATTTTGAAGATAAAATGACTAGTTTATTGACATAGTAATTAAATATTAAATGCTTATATAATATATACTTCTAGATAGAGTCTGTTGCTGTTGGACAATTGATAAAAACAGGCCAGGAATATTACTTTAGTGTGCGTGACAAGCTAACTCGCGGTTTGTATGACACTTTTGTTGATGTGCGTGAATTGCTCAAAATAGAGGTTAGTTGTAAACATATTTTTTTTCGACGTTTCCACAGCTGCATTACTCTATTCTAGACACAACCTAACCGAACCTAATTTTTAATGAAAAACTCATTTACAAAATATATTGTTTATTGTATTTTAGTGATTATATTGAAGTGACTGTATTGTAGTTTGTAATGATTTGTGGAATTAATCTATCTTTTTTTATTGTTCTTAGACGTTAGAGTATAGAACTTCAATTTACTTTTATATAATTATGAACTAAATTGTTTCTATGTTTATGTGCAAGATGTGTACAACTGTAATTGAAGGAACAATATTTTTGGACTTTGTGTTACAATTTTATGAATTGACATGTGTATTCTGTGTCCACCACCTTGAATAAATAAATAAATATATAATCGAATGATTTTATTTATGTCATGTTTATTTTTGGAACAAAATGTGCTTATTCCGGTGTAAGATTGTTATTCTATAGATATTTAATTTGTTTTTCCGTATATTTAGCATAGCAAATTTGGGAATGGCTTTGAATTTTTTTTAATGAAAATACGGGACGAGACGAGCAGGAAATGCAGCTGATGGTAATTAATACGCCTTACCCATTATAATACAGTGCCGCTCAGTATTCTTGAAAAACAAAAATTCTGAGCGGCACTACAATTGTGCTCGTCACCTTGAGACATAAGATGTTAAGTCTCATTTGCCCAGTAATTTCACTAGCTACGGCACCCTTCAGACCGAAACATAGTAATGTTTACACATTACTGTGTAATTATTTCATTACATTAATTGTAAATAAGCTATAACGGTACAAAACAATAATAGTTATTATGAACAACTGCGCCTTAACACCTACCATCGCTTGCCACATAGCACTGACTCACCACACACCTTGTGTAATCCGAACACAGCTTCAATTGAATAAGTTACATATTGGTAAGTAACTTTGTCCTACCTACTAAGCTAGAGGTCCCGGGTTCGAATCCCGGTAGGTGCAAGCATTTATATGATGAATATGGATGTTTGTTTCCGAGTCATGGATGTTTAAATGTATTTATGTATGTTGTTTATGTAGTTTAAGTAAGTATATTGTATTAAATATATCATTGTCTTGTAACCCATAACACAGGCTATATATGCTTAACTTGGGGCAAGATAATTTGTGTAAAAGGTGTGTCAATCTTATTATTATTATTGGTCTAGCAAAAGAATTTCATTGATTTTATGGAATTAACTTGACGCGACTTCGTGCGGGTGCAATATTTACTTTGGGCAGCATTTTTTAATTTTTGTTTTCACTCTGCAAATGCACTACAAGCTGCTATGTTTAAGAAAATTTATTGAAGTAGGCATTACTTTGCGGAAATCCATAATTATCCAAATGTTTTGAGTTTTCCTTAGTGTTAATTCCGCCAATATTAGTATATTTGAATTGTTTTAAGACAAACAATTCATTTGGATGCTGTGTTTAAAACATTTTTTATAAGCTACGTACGCACAAACGATACTACAAAACGAGTGATTGACAATAACTGACATCCTATACCAGTCTTAAAGTATTCTGTGGCTGTTACTGTCAGCACAGATTAAAATACAGAACGTGATTCAGAATCGACTTTATTTCGATCGAGTTTATTATTTAGTTTAGTTTAGTATTAATTTGGGCACTTTTATTTAATCAATTGTCAGGTGCAAGTGGTTTTGGGTTCAATTATGAGTTTAAACAATGTTTAAGAGTTTAAAAAATGAGTATTCACATCAATCGATTATAGTAATCGATATCCCATTTTATTCGTGAATCTTAACATAATGAAAACTTAACTTTAAGATTTCATGTGTGCTAGATTGCGAATTAGGCTAATTTTCTATATTTCGAAATAGAAAAGTATGACAGTTTTCTTAAACCATATCTCAACTTATTACATTTTGGCCCAGAAATCCCCGTCTTCTTTTAGATAATATTCTTATTCATAAGATTTATAAGACGTCATATTTTTTTTTATGGAAAAGGAGGACAAACGAGCGTACGGGTCACCTGGTGTTAAGTGATCACCGTCGCCCACATTCTCTTGCAACACCAGAGGAATCACAGGAGCGTTGCCGGCCTTGAAGGAAGGTGTACACGCTTTTTTTGAAGGTACCCATGTCGTATCTTCCCGGAAACAGCGCACAAGGAAGTTCATTCCACAGTGTACATTTGTAGTACGTGGAAGAAAGCTCCTTGAAAACCGCACTGTGGAGGACCGCCATACATCCAGATGGTGGGGATGATAGCCTTTAATAATATGTGATAGCGAATTTAAAAATTGCGAAATTGTTGTCGATAAGGAACTTGGCCTGATGTTTGGATTATGAATCCAAGCGATCAAAGCCGAGTACGTAAGCTATTGTTAACAAATAAACAATACAATACACAAGGTGTTGGCTGATGTGACTCGCAGTAACTACCTGTTTGCACAATATTCGAACATACCTTGTTAATTGGTCGCGTTATCTAATTAATTCATACACCCTAACAGGTTCCGATATTACGCGATCTTGTAGGTCACTCACCCCGCGGCCGCGCGTGCCGTCTCACCTCGCCCACTCTACCTAACTCTTTCTAATTCGAAATCACCTTCAAAACTCCTCTTCATTATATTCTGACCATCTCCAACTACGGTTAGATTAACACTTTTAATGATAATTTCATACGCCCAGCTCATTACAATGTAGTGCCACTAAGGATTATAGAAAAACCCAAAAACTCTGAGCGGCACTACAATTGCGCTCGTCTCCTTGAGACATATTAAGATGTTAAGTCATATTTGCCCAGTAATTTCACTAGCTATGGTGCACTTCAGACCGAAACAAATACAGAATCTTACACATTACTGCCCCACGACAGAAATAGGCCCCACATGAATAAATACTACAATATATAAGTAAAAAACATTGCAGGATGAAAAACTATGTATAAATTGTATGTTCGAATTTAACATCACAATTCACATTGGTTACGAAAAGAATCCGACTAAAAATATTTTATTGGTGACTTTGTCTACAGGATAAAGTTCAATAAATATATGGTAGTAACTAAATGAATTGAGAATGCGTTCTTGACGACTTTTATGGTTCCTAATTCTGATTCAAAATAGATATATTTACGTCTCCCTTTTATTTATAATTTATGAAACAATTAATGTTATGTTTGAGTAAATTTACAATTATTGGTAAATATAGTACTTTGCTTAAATTGGCCTAGTTCTTCATTATCAAGTTTTTCCGTTTTTTAAAGACATTTAATATTTAATATATATAACTGCAGTGTTCTAATGTTTGTTTCCAGTGAACTCCTAAACTAGTGAACGGATTTTAATGAAGATTACTTCATGAAGTGCAGTTTAGTCCAACTTGAGAGATAGGATAGTTTTTATTTCGATCTGGGACTCATAATTATTTTTATTTCCAATATTTCTTTTGTATGGACATATTTTCTATGAGAGAATTTATTCTGCTGTGAAACAATTTCATTATAACAACAGGGCTGCTCCTTTTCGAAATAATTCTTGATGTTTTATAATATTATTGACAAATTCATAAAAACAGTATTTTATCTATTATATACAGAACATCGTCAGCTAGTAGTTATATTAAACTTCAAATCATATTCCCCCTTATTCATAATAGTCTACTAACTTAAAGCATTGCTAATTCTCACTCTGTCTTCTTCTATTGACCTAATTCAGAATGAGAAAAAACACTCCTAAGCGGCTGTTTAAAGTTAGCGGACCTTTATGAATAAGGGGGATTGACTTTATCATAAATCTAGATAAATATGACGAAACAATTCGCGATGTTCAAGGTCGTAGTTCCATTGTGGGTACCGTACGCTTACGGTAGTTTTTCGCTCGTAATCAAGTAGCGGATTGAGAGCCGAAATGAGGTGAAATATATTATAATGTGGGCTAAGTCCCTTTGTGGTGTCAATTGTTAATTGAAACACGTTTGTAAGTGGGCCACCTAACGTCGATTTCGGAGACGAGGCCCGGCCGGCCGTGGCACCGCGCGCTCGTCGACAACGACACAACGATACCGTTCAAATTCTTTCACAAATTTGGCAATTTACATACTATATAAATATATACTAGCTGACCCGACTAAAGTTGTTCTGTACATAATAAATAAAATACTGTTTTTTATGCGCCAATAATATTTCATAGCATTAAGAATTATTTCGTAAAATATGCCCCTTTTATAATGAAAATTCACAGCAGATGTGTCCAACCGTGCGTCAATAAATTCTCTTATAGAAAATATGTCCATACAAAACAAATATTGCAAAAAAAAATAATTATGGGTCCCAAATCGAAATAAAAACTATCCTATCTCTCAAGTTGGACTGAATGGCACTCCATGAAGTAATCCCCATTAAAATCCGTTCATAGATTTATGGTTAAAGAACTTTATTCTCATTAAGAACAGAACATATTCACTTACATGAGAAAACAATATAAACATTAGGTATCTTATTCGTAGTACTGCGAGTCTATACAAAACAAAGTGGGTAGAAATGAAAAAACCGCGTAAACATTATGATCAACACATGCATTAAGAGCTACTAGATACGGCATGGCACGTCGGGGTAAGTATAGTTTGATATTTTTTTTTTTATATATATACTTTTTTTTTGAATGACACTAATTACGTGTATGTATTTTATGTTAATTAAAGCATTTAAAGTAGATATGTATAGTAAATATATATGTATATTTCGGTAAGTTTTGAATTTATTTTTATAGTTGCGTATGTTATTAGTATTAAATTATAATGTTGTTATTAGTATTATAGTATTGTACACATATTAATTAATAATATATGTAGGTTTACATCTAATATAGTGGAATATAGGATTATTATTTATTATTTTGATAATTGTTCAATATGTAATGTTTCAGGAGTTTTTTATAGGTTTGTAAAGATTGTGTATTTTTTATGTCACTGGGGAGCTTATTATATAATTGTAGGCCTTCGTACATAATATTTTTCTTACCGTAATTAGTTCTTGGTGCTCGACATATTAAATTATTTGCATTTCTTAAAATAATTTTTTGAACTTGTACTTTTTTAGTGAAACTTATTTGTGTATGTATATTTTTCGTTAAAATTTTTCTTACTAATAAACAAGTATTATAAATATATGTTTGAGTAACATTTAGTAAATTTATTTTTTTGTAAAGTTTTTCAGTTGGCGTTAAATAATTATAATTAAATAGTACCTTTATCAATTTATTTTGGGCTCTTTGCACTATATTTATATTGGTTTTAGCTGCCGAGCCCCAGAGTTCTACCATATAATCAATGTGGGGCTTAACAAGTGTGTTATAGATAAGGTAACGCACTTTTTGTGGAAGACATCGTCTTATACTCCGTAATAGTCCAGTGAGAGAGGCAAGCTTGTTTCTGACTTTGTCAATATGTGGTTTCCAAGTAAGGTTACAATCAAGAATGAGTCCTAGATATTTTTCCTTATCACTCCTTTTTATTTCTACATTATTTATCTTAAGAGGTTGATAGTTAGGGATTTTTTTATTTTTGGATTTAAATATAATGTAGTTTGTTTTTAAGGTATTTATAGTAAGTAAATTATATTGAAACCATTAACTGAGTAAAATCAAATCATTTTGTGCATCTGTAATAATTGTGTGTATTGAGCTGCCATAGTAAAATAAACATGTATCGTCAGCGTATAAAGTTATGTTTCCTGTTAAACCTATTTCATTTATGCTATTAATATAGATCAGAAATAGCATTGGACCTAATATTGATCCTTGAGGAACGCCAAAATTAACAGGTTTCGGCTTACTCTTATATTCTCCGATTTTCACTTTCTGACTACGGTTTGACAAATAGGATCTAAACATGCTATAATGCCTTATTCCTAGATTTGCTAGTTTTTCCAAGAGTATTTCATGACTTACAGTGTCGAATGCCTTTTTTAGGTCTATAAATATCCCTAGAGCTATTTTCTTTTGGTCTATATTTACTTTAAGTTTTGTTAAAAGGTCTATTGTAGCTGATTGTGTATTTGATTTTTTCCGAAAGCCATATTGATTGTGTGATATAATATTATTAGAGTTTAGGTATATTTCTAAGCGATTATATATAATTTTTTCAAAAAATTTTGAGATAATAGGGAGAACAGATATCGGGCGGTAGTTGCCTGCATCACTTTTACTGCCTGACTTAAAAATGGGAGTAACTTTGGCAAGTTTAAACTGTCGGGGAAAATGCCTCGTTTGAGACATTTATTTATACAGTTTGTGAGATCGGAGATGATTAATTTCTTGATGCATTTGATAACTTTAGTGTTTATGCCATCAATGCCAGCAGCCGTATTA
>CATIXN010001766.1:0-13480 GCA_949711725.1 Leptidea reali
TTTTTGCATCAGAACGTATTCGATTCACACATGTAAGAAGATATAAGGGGACATAGCAGCATGATCCAATTGAGAGAGATGTTTACCAGGGAGTTGACTCCAGCTGCCGATAGTAGTGAAATAATTAACATGAAACGCCTCCATAATAAACCATTAAACCTGAAATACGTGTTAAATTAAGCATATCATATAAATAAAGACTATCACACAATTCATGTATTAAATATCATAAGAATTATTTAAATAACTGCCAACGATAAGAATAACGATGAATCGAAAGTAGGTAATTATTGTTTCATGTGGGAATAAACAGATCCACAAAATACCTATTAGTTAAGAAGGCATTAAAAGGCATAAATGGCATTTATTTTCTCGAAATTGATAGCTTTAACATTCATTTTGATGTAATTTCTGATATACTAGATACTACTACGAGTCACGCGGGAATAATCATGACAAATTATCGTTTGTATTTATCACAGAGTATTTATATTGACCATCTTGTTTAAATCGAATGCTCAACATTTGCTAGCCAGTTCGAGGCTGTTTCGTTTTACCCTGTGCTTCCTCGTGGCGTAAACAGAATAGTGTAGTCCCAGGCCCATGGGTGTCATAAAAGACGACTACGGGCTTTTTGAAAGTGGGAGAGTCACGCTGCCGTCTAATGACGACAGCACGATCGGGCGAGACTCGTCCGGGTTACTTACTACACTCGCACAGAATACCGGCGTGAAGTAGCGGCCTAGCACCAATATATTTTGCATAGGTTAGTGTCGAGGACGGGAGCCATTCGATATGGTTGGTCGACTGCCGATCTTCTGGTATACCTAACACATAGATGGGCGGCGGCTATTGAAAGCAAGAGGGAAGGCCTGGCAGTTGGCCTAGATATAGCGAAGGCCTTTGATCGAGTATGGCACAAAGCGCTCCTCTCAAAACTTCCATCATTTGGGCTTCCCGAGAGCTATTGCAAGTGAACCTCCAGCTTCCTCACTGGCAGCATACAGGTCGTTGTCGACGGTTATTGCTCGAATCCCAAGCCCGTGAACGCTGGAGTGCCCCAAGGCTGTGTGCTATCTCCCACGCTGTTTCTTCTGAATTTCAATGATATATTGGAGACCTCCAACATACATTGCTATGCAGACGACAGCACTGGTGATGCCGTATACACAGGCCATGCAGGTCTCTCTCGGGAAATCGTCGACCAGTGCCGGGAGAAACTTGTGTCTTTTATCGAGTCCTCTCTTGAGAAGGGCGCGAAATGGGGTAAATTGAAGCTTATGCATTTTAACCCCCAGAAGACTCAAGTTTTCGCGTTTACCACTAAATAACCCCATTTGCCATATCACCGCTCTTCGACAACACTTCCCCTAAAGACTCGCCTAGTATCGGATTACTGGGTCTCGAAATCTCGAGCGACTGCCAATTCCGTGGCTATCTGGAGGGCAAAGTCAAATTGGCTTCCAAGAAGCGGGAGGTCATTAATAGAGCACGGCAATACTTCAAGCCGGCCCACATTCTAGCGCTCTACAAAGCGCAGGTCCGGCCACACATGGAGTATTGCTGTCATCTCTCGTCTGGCACACCCCAGTATCAGCTCCATCCATTTGACCGCGTGCAACGCAGAGCACCTCGAATTGTTGGGGACCCAGTGCTCTGTGAACGGCTGGATCTCTTGGCGTTGCGTAGAGACGTCGCTTCATTATGTATCTTCTACCGCATTTATCACGGGGAGTGTTCCGAAGAGCTGTTTAACCTGATTACTGCCGACCTATTCCACCTTCGCACGACACGCCACAATTTAGGATATCATCCCCACCATCTGGATGTGTGGCGGTCTTCCACAGTGCGGTTTTCAAGGAGCTTTCTTCCTCGTACTACAAAGCTGTGAAATGAGCTTTCTTGTGCGGTGTTTCCGGGACGATACGACATGGTCACCCTCAAAAAAAGCGCGTACACCTTCCTTAAAGGCCGGCCTTCTTCGGCCGACGCTCTTGTGATCCCTCTGGTGTTGCAAGAGAATATGGGCGGCGGTGATCACTTAACACCAGGTGACCCGTACACTCGTTTGTCCTCCTATTCCTTAAAAAAAAATTGTTGAGTGGTTCACTAATATTTCCATGATATTTCAATAATATTGAGGATGATGCTAAAATAAATTCATGACCCTTTACTAATTTACTTCACAGCCGAACGACGTCCACTGCTGGACAAAGGCTTCCCCCAAGAATCTCCACGACAATCGCTGCTGAGCTGCCTTGACCCAACTTCTTCAACTCAATTCAACACCTAAAATACCGGTTATCTAATCTTAATAGGACACGTCGTGTGTGAAGCGTAAATTAATTGATTAGAGACTATATATATAGTTGTCTTCGGCGAATGTGAAACTTGATGGAAAATTGCATTGTATCCGTTTACCGCTAACTCTTCATTCTAACGAGCTCGGACAACAAAAACAAATTGTAACGAGTCAGTTAACCCGAAAAGGCGAAAGTCAGCACAATTATCTTTCCAATAACTATCTGGAAATGCGTTTATATTATTACGTTTTGAAAAATTTTACACTCATTTTTTGTCTAGATTGACCGGACTATATAGCAAGAAAACGAAATATATAAAATTTACCGTAATAAATGTTAAAAATGTAGATGCGAGTAATTTGTTATGCGGAGAGGTGATAAAATCGATGGAATCTGCTATATTTCTTGGCATAGCTCTAAATTCTAAATCACAATTGGACCTCTATATTTAAGGACTGGCTAATAGACTTAGTTCTTTAGCATACGCGAAAGTTTCGACAGTTAGACGAGGTAGATATGGCGCGACTAGTTTTATTTTGTTATTTTTATTGTTTTATCTCCTATGCATTGCTGCCGATATCAATACAACAGGTCTCTAAAATTTAATGTTGTATACCTTTAAATAATTAAAATATATGGAATATTTGTTTGTGACTTCCATCTCAATGGCTTGACCAAATTTTATCATACATTCTTATTTCGTTTCCTATTATTTGTGATAATGTCGCAAATAAAAAGGCTTTAACTAAAGTTGACAAATATACCGGTAATCGTAGTACTTACTTCTGAAATACCTTTATTGCCATTGAACTGAAAAAACTCAATTATTTGCCAGATTCTAACAATCTATATTTTATCATGGCTAACATTTTGCTTTCGTCTTTATCTTAACATAAAGTTTGGCAAATTATATTCAAGACTATCAGTATCCATCCTTATCTGGATTGAATAATTCCTTTTTCAAATATCTTTTCAACTTCAAAACCTTTGTGAATAATTGGCGAATAAAATTAAATGATCCCTGAACTTTCATTGGTTTAATGATGAAGAGTTTGGAAAAGAACTTCTTCGTTCATTTTACACAGTCGAAAATATTTTCAACCAGAATTTTTTCCCATGCGATGTATTTGCTTTCCGGCACACAGCTTGCTTCCAGGCAATTATGAAATCATTATAATTTTTTTTATTTTTAACGGGGTAAAAATCTGAGTAGGCTTCCTTTCTAGGTCTAATTGCATTAATTAATAAATAAATAATAATATATTTTTTACTTAAAAGCTAAGTGGCGAATAACTTACAAACATTTTGATGCTTTAAGAAACCTATCCACAAAAACTTCTTTAACAGTTCTTATGAATGTCGCAACACATTTTGTACTCTTTCTGGTATATAAGAGCGGCAAATGCCCCGTGGATGATCAGTTTTATCTTAGGCATATATATATTTGCTATGAAAGATAGAGAAACATTCTGTCTTATTAGTAAACGCAATGAAAAGTTACTCCAAGCTTAAAATTACTTCTTCCTAACATTAAGGTAACTCTGTACTGACATAGGTAAGATAAGCACAAATAGTTTTATTTAGAATTTCATCATTATCATTATTAGCTGGAAGATGACCACTGATGGATAAAGGCCTCCTCCAAAGAATTCCACGACGATCTGTCCTCCGCTGCCCTCATACAACGCATTCCGGTGATCATTACCAGATCGTCGGTCCATCTTGTGCCTACCAACACTGCGTCTTCCGGTACGAATATATGTTAAGAATTTACTTCTCGCTTATTAATATAACACATTATGTTGAAAAAAACTATGTGAACATTCAGTAGTGTAAGGTCGCAGTAATGATATTAATGTAATAATTGTAACGACCTAGCCGTCTACAACAATATCATTTTTATCTTATGTTTTGAGTATTATCATTACAACATATTTATTATATTTAATAGTCGAAGCACTTGTGTGTTGGGTTACACCTAACGAATATGCTGAGTAGCAAACCTTTTTGGGACAAAGCACTGCAAACACCACCTTATTTTGTTGATATTGAATAAGCCTTACTTTAGTATTTTCTTTGATTCTTAATGCTTGTTAGTTTTAAGTAGATTATGCATGTATATTATATTCGTAATTATGAAGATATAGTTTTTCATATTGTTTGTTATTATATTTAGTACATATTTTCCTGTATTTGTAGTGTTTGTTCCAAATAAAGATATACTTACTTACATTTTTTTATATAAATGGTTCATCAAGTTGACTGACACATTGCTCATAATACTTTGACGAGATACAAAATGCATTAGCATTCATGCTGACTCATCGCGTATCATAGTGAGGAAGACTTTCGGTGTTAAGATGGATTAGAATACAATATGATTGATGACATTTATTTTTATTAGGGCATATAAACTTTTTTAGTACGAAAGTACTTTTGCGGCACAAAATTAATCGATTTTGTGTGTATTTGGTTGGTCTAAGAATAGGTCGTAAACTGTTTTTTTTATAAACGTTAGTGATAAGGGTTACACTCCTAAAAAAGTTTTGTGTTGCAATTTTTTTCATTAATTTATGTGGCCAAATAGCGTTTGCCGGGTCAGCTAGTTTTGTAATATAGATATAACATATACAAGTCTATAATATTAAGTTTGTATAATATTAAACAATTAAGTCTAATTCTATACGAAACTAATCATGTTTCGCTGCATGTTTATTAAAGTTATAACTATCTAGTTCAAACTTCCCTGCTAACATTTGGTCTTACGACAATCGTAGGTGTACTATTAAATGTAATATTTCCCTACTTATTATGTAAAACAATGTTATATTCCTTATTATAAAAGGTCGCAAACGTTCGTGATTTTCATTAATGACAAACGGCTTCGTCGAAGAACATGTTTTGATATTATGAAGCTTAAGTGATAACAGACACTTCTTAATTTACACTACAGCTTTGTTTACTTTACTTTGTAGAGTTTGTTTCCAGAATTAAATACTAAGTTTTGCTTATTATAATAAACCGTATGTATTTCACTTACATGCAATAAATGAACAAACAAATTATACTAGTCCACAGAAGTGTGGTAATTTTAGATTAATAATTTTTCTTCTCCGATATTCTGCCGTAAAGTACCATTTCAAATTCACTATGCCGTGATGCTATGTACTACAGTACTATTATCAGTTATACAGTATTATCCGCCAATTCGAGCAAAAACAAGCGACACGGCCGCACCATCCTTTTCTCGAAACAGTTCAGGTCATTTTCAACCCCCTATTACTTCGTTGTGGATAAAACTAAGCGCCTGAATTTCCATTAACCATGCAGGTATTGTATCTGTGGGAAGTTTATCTATTTATTTAAAACATAAAGAATTTTTCAAATTCATATGGTCACTATAAGATGATGCTAGGTTAGCTAATTACGTAATAACTTAAGAGAGAAGGACCCTTAAGTAGCGACTGAATAAATTGACCGACTGAGAATTACAACTGTTTACGGTAGAAGAACAGAGTTGCGAGACTTGGTTTAATTTACAAGTTATCTTTTCAAATTCAAATTCAAATATTGCATTTATTATATTATGCTCTTAACATGATATTAATTTCGTCATGTACTGATTGGTGACACTCGTATGCGCTGAGGTAATAGCTTAGCTCTTCAGTGGAGTTCGAACCACCATATTGTCGGAAAGAATCCTGGCATTACAGCTGTGTACTTCCTTTAGTATACAAGCAATATCTTGATTAACACATACTCACATTGGAAGATGGAACTTAGGCCGAATATGATTCATTCCTGCGAGAGACGGTTCTAGACTCATTTCTGAACCGTCTATCAACTGTGTGATTTTTTTTTATGAAAATAAGAGACGAGACAAGCAGGACATTCAGCTGATGGTAATTGATACGCCCTGCCCATTACAATGCAGTGCCACTTAGGTTTCTTGAAAAAGCCAAAAATTCTGAGCGGCGCTACAATTGCGCTCGTCACCTTGAGACATAAGATGTTAAGTCTCATTTGCCCAGTAATTTCACTATCTACCGCGCCCTTCAGACCAAAACACAGTAATGTTTACACATTACTGTTTCATGGCAGAAATAGGCCCCGTTGTGGTACCCATAATCTAGCCCGCATCCTGTGGAAAGGAGCCTCCCACTGGCAATAATTCAATCCTTGATATATTCAAAAATAAGGTGAAGCTCATCAACATAGACTTCAACATCACGTGAATGTCGAGACAATTGTCTTGACAACACTGATATATTTAAATGACTAAAACGATAAAAACCATATGAGTTAGTGTAGTGCTAGTGGACTAGTGTAAAACAGCATAAATAGTGATATTATAAACCACTAATATGAATAAAGTCATTCCCCTTAATAAGAGACATTAAGAAGCTATCTAACAGCTTAAGTTAAAGTAGAATTACTGATTAGCCTAAGTTAAGGCTAGATTGTAATACAAGTGGGGCAACATATTAATAATTATATTATTAGGTTCCCTAGAAAAAAAATCCACATACTGTAATTTTCGGTTTAATTGCTGTCTGTTTGAGTTTGAGTTTTATATCACCCTGAAGCTAAAAGATTACGTCCATCGACTTTCCACTTATCATTAATAATTTTACACTAGTTACCTTTATGAGGCATCGATGTATTAATAGAGAACAAATAGATCGTTTCGTTTCTTAGCTATGTAATAATAATTTAATATAATATCTATTTAATTTAATGAAGTCATTGATTACAATCTGTATTAATTGGAATATTGAATATGTTTATATAACAAGTTCATGGACTAATCAATATTGATTCACAGTTTTGAATTTAATATTTGGTTGTGCCACAATTGTCTATTCCCTTTTTGTAATTTTTTATAGCAAACTACAGTGCAGATAGTCCCTGTAGAAATAGAGAGATACCTATAGACAACAGACGCATTGGTATCTGATTGGCTAATCTAATGGAAATTACGCGGTGGTAGTGTAGTGTAGTAGTAGTAGATTTTAAGCGATCACAGTCTCCAAGATTCTCTTGCAACAGATGAATCACAGGAGCGTTACCGGCCTTTTAGAAAAGTGTAGGCGCTTTTTTGATGGTACCCATTTCGTATCGTCAATGAAGCTCATTCCACAGCTTGGCTGTAAGTGGAAGAAAGGTCCTTAAAAACTGCACTGTGGTGGTAAATTAATTCATTATTAAAATTTTACCATATTTTCTCTTCCCACGAACGAATAAAATTTTCAGTAGGTGCATCACTCACACGACGAATGACTTCCTTAGTTTCCTTTTTGTCCTGTGCTGCCCAATGTCATAAGCAGAAGAGTAAAGTCCCTGTTCTTGAACATTTATGAAGAGCATCATGAACTACCAGCTCGACAGTGACGATGATACCTTGAGCTACAGTACGATTTTCACCATTCGCAATGGACGGATGATCTTCTGGTATTCCTAACACATAAAATTAATGGGACGCGTCTAAAGAAAACACGGGAGAAGGCGTGGCAGTAAATCTAGATAAATCATAGGCCTTCGTTCTTCGCCTTTGAATCGTGTATGGCTCAAGATGCTCCTACCAAACCTTCCATCATTTCTGCTTCCCGAGTGTTAATGGACCATCAGCTTCCAATTTATTGTTTGAATCCGAAGCGTCTGGAGTTTCCCAAGGCTGAGTGCTATTTCTACACTGTTTTTATATATGATAGTGATACTGTATATGGTAATGATAAGGCATTATGCGAGCATTTTATTAGCTATTATATAAAAAAATATATAAGGTAAATAAGTTAGACTAGCTATACAGTTGCTTAGTTCAAGTAGTTATATGGCAGATGTACTTAACTATTAAGAGGCATAAAAGGCATTTATTTTCTCAAAATTGATTCCTTTAAAATTCTTTTTGATATCATTTCTAATATACTAGATACTACTACCGCTTCGGAAACAAATGGCACTCTGAGAGAGAAGAAGCGGCGCAAGAAACTCTCCCAGCATTCTTTTTATGAGCTCTTTGTACAGTCATTTCTATCGCTATAAAATAATTACAATATTGCAAAGGTTTTCTAAAATTAGATCAATGTCGTGATTCCTCTGCTATAAAATATTATTATAATGATAAGTGACGCTTTTGATATCTTAAATAGCCAATGTAGTAAGTGCCAGGATAGAAATAGTAAGAAATACTTACAAAGAAACTTGGCATAGAGTTATACCTGAGAATAAACCAAGTATATGCAAAATGTTGACTATATAATATAATATCGGTGACAACACTGTCAAAGCAATGATAATTCTGAAGTTTTTCGAATGTCAAGCAGCTTTATAAATAAAAGCGTGACACGTTATAATAATATGTCCGAATAAACCAAGCGTAAGCAAAATGTCTATTTGTAAACATTTTGCATATTGTTGGTTTATTCTCAGGTATAATTTTATGGCAATTTTATTTGTATAGCCGATAGTATATATGTTACGTGGATGTAAGGACTCTATTTCAATAATAAAGTTTCAGTTAGATATATTTTATTACGCTTCGTATTACATTTTACTAATAGATACGCTGCAATAGAACACAGCAATAGAATATTGTATCTTAAATAGTGTTTGATCTAAATTTCTATGAGTAGGTATTTGTTAGCAACTGTCCGATGGATGTTTGCGTGAAAGCATGTATCGGACTAATATGTTATGCAATTAAAGTAAAGACCCGTAGTACTGAAAATTCAGCGAAAACTCCCAAGGGAGTGCCTCTGTCTTCTCAAGAGAAGGTCGCCTTCGATGAAGGCTTAGAAGGCACTTGCCACATGTTTAGTGGGTAGTCCCACATATCCACCGTAGACATAGGCTGCGCTTGTAGGCATGATCATTCACCACCTCCCTTCCTTCGTTATCCCGAAGGGTAGTCCTTTCACTTTTTTCTGGGTACAAAAACTAGTTGGCAATAAACAAATATCGAAGGAAGACGAGTTTATGTCCGTATGTATCATAGTTATTCTGAAACTTATTAGTGAGAACAAATAGCAATGCTCACTTAAAGCAATGTAAGACTAATAGATTCTATAATCATAAAAGCAAATGTCTTGTCTTGCCAATGTAGTGATAAATCAAGATAGCGCTTAGTGTATGTTCAATACACAACCGTGATACGTTCTATATATCCGTGTTGTGTCCACACAAAGCGTAGCTACAATTAATTACCAGTATCCAAATGTTATTGTATCGGAAACTGTGAGCTTAAACTAACTGAAACTAATAATTTAACACAAGTGACCAATTCTGATTTATGTGACTGTAATACTAAGAAAGTTTGGCAAATCCAAAAGTGCACTCGTCATAATCTCATATTTTCTCTCAATTCTCATCGAGGAAAAAATAACTGTCAGTATAATTGTGAAGTTTGTCAACAATATTGTAACGAGTGTATTTAACAATATCATCAAAAATATAAAAAAATAAATGACATCGAATTGAATGCCCATGTTAATTGAGAAAATCTGCAGCGTGTATTTTAGATATAAAAAAAAAATATTCTGTTACGATAGTTTTTCGACCAATTTCCCTCCCACATACACCTATCCACACACAAACGTGTTGAAAAGATTATTTTTTAATGTTATTATTTATTATGTTAAGCAGAATAACTGTTATTGAAATATATTTTATTAAACTCACAGATTACTTGACTTGATATACTCGTAAGTGCACTAAAATTAGCCACCAGTTCAGTTGTATATAGTAGAGGTCAGTGATTGGTAGGTAGAGTGTACGTTTCTACCTTTTACCCCACGACGATGATGTTAAACAGAGCATTAACGAACTTGGCATGTGCATCGCTACCAAAAAAAGGAATTATAATGAACACCAGATACTGTTACCTGAATTGATTAAAAAATAAGTTATTTTAAGTAATAAATTTTTTATGGAGAAGCATTAATGTATCGTTCTGGAAACACGGTACATAGAAATTCCATACCGTATTCTGCGTATAGTGCGTGGAACAACACAATAAAAACAAAAACTAAAAAAAAATAAAAAATAAAAAAAATATTATTTCAGTACCAAAAATGGTACAAATATAGTATGTGGTCGTAGATGTGAACAGCTAGCACTTAATAAAGTGAGAAACATCTGTGCCATAAGGCCACGCTTTTCTATGTCAATTAATGTTAACAATACCAAAATTCTTGGTTTCACGATTACAAAGTAGTCTAGTTAATACATAAATCTTACTGGTAGTTTTCTGTGCATTTCACTCTCAAACCATTTTACTATATTACTAACATTGTTCGGGTGACCTCTGTAAGCGCAATAATAAATAGAGTAGGCTGTCCACATCGAGGTAACTAAAACACTACTAAGTTACTGTTTCAAGAACTAAGGTAAATTTTACGTATTTATAAGTATTCCATATTTAGTAATATTAGCAATCGTATTCTTAAAATTTCCCATTATTAAAAGACGCCTTATTCTTTAGTATTACAATTTGTTTCATTTTTCATTTCATTTATTTATTATAAATTACTATTTTAAGCGTTGCTTTCTGATGCCTAATATAAATTTGCAATGTTTTTTTAAGTAAAATTTGAAGTAAAACTATGTAATACTTATCTGTCAATAAAATATCCTATCATATAAATCTATAGCCTTTCATGAATTACAATAAAGTCATTTTGCATTATTATAGCATATTTATTGCTATAAAATTAATCGGCCTTTACAAATAAACTTGGTATAAAGTTATACCTGAGAATATGCGAAGAATATGCAAGATGTTAAATATATCGTTGACAACACTGTCAATACAATGATAATTCTGAAGTTCTCCGAATGTCAAGCAGTCTTGCAAATAAACGCGGGAAACCTGAAACGTCCGAATAAAACAATGATAAGTAAAATTTCTTTTTGTAAACAGTTCACATATTCTTGATTTATTATCAGGTATAACTTTATGCGAAGTTTATTTGTAAAGTCGCTTAACTGATATTATTCATTTCAATAACATTCGTATTTAATAAGATGACCAATTAATATTTAACTATGCTATCGTTAATATTCTAATATATCAAATTCTCGTGTCATGGTGTTAAACATTGAACTCTTCCGAAACGGCATGACCGATTCTCATGAAATTTTGAGTGCATATTGGGTAGGTCTGAGAATCGGACAAAATTTTACATCCCCCTTAATGTAAAGGGTGGTCCACACAATTTTTTTTGACATTTTTTTTTAATTTGTTTCATTATGAGTCAGCATTAAAAAATATATACAACTTCAAATTATCACCCATCTACGATCAACAGTTACTTATGTATCGCGATTTTAATATCGGCAATACAACGTTTGCTGGGTCAGCTAGTTATTATATATACTTACACTACGTAGCACTGTTAGTTTTAAATATTAAATTAAAATAACATAGAAATTTTTAATTCAATAAATATATTTTCATGTCTTTTAATGTTGTTTTAATGAAACATATAGAATAATGAAAATATTTAGACCATATGAAAATTAATTTCATTTATTGTCATAGAGCACAAGTGTCATCTTTTCGAATTTCACGGCACTTATGTTTATAAAAGGTGTCTGATTGACCCGATGGATATATAATCAAACATGAGCCAGAGGTAGAAAATTATCACTTCAATATAACAAAGAGAATAGAGATATTATACAACCCGAACTCGACAGGCTCGTCTATTGTTGAGTTTTCTCTATATCTCACATTTCCTGCATTCACGTTTATTATATATATTATGTTCTCGAGTGTCTTGTAGTCTCAAGAGAACCACTAAACATCACATAACCACGTCACGCCTCGACAGATGCTCGTGTCTCTACAAAATGCACTCTTGTCTTCGAGTAACTGCAACACAAATGTATATAATATATTAAGTCGAAAAAGACTGCAGAGGAAGAAGATTTATTGCGCTTGTTATCCGAGAAATATATTGGAAGTGCATTTTCACAACAAAAGTATAACACTTGCTAACGTCTTCTATATAATCAATAATTGATATATTTGTGTCACCATTTTTCGGATAACTTCCTGTAAAATGTTTATTTTATATCTTGTATAATATGCTCACTGTGTTAACTTTACCCTTGCAAATCTATATTAAAAAATGGAGAGCCTATTTTTTTATTTTCTGTAATACTACGAAAAATACTAAACCAATTGAAATAATATTTATACCATAAGATGCAATGTGATTCGGAGATGTTGTTTCAATAATTTATGGTGATTACTTATCCAGAACCTATATTTTATTGACTTAGAATTACCTATATGTTAGCGATAGAAATAATTCAGTCAATGACATTTCATTACAATATTCTTATTCAATGAGCGGGCGCGAGGAACTTAATTTATATGGCAAAACAACGTTTGCTGAGTTTACGATGAAACGACAAAAAATATTTTTATGAAACAATGAGAGTAAGTAAACTTAAATAAAGCAAGTTGGATTCTTTTTGTATTCAAATTCATCATTAATACAAAAACAAAAACTATTTGTTAGATTTTCATAGTTTGTTTTGAATGTAAATTGAAAATTTTAATGTTGTTTGAACTGAATTGCATCGATGGAACAAGCACCATTGTTTTGTTTCGAGACAATCCAGTTCGAATGAAAAGATATTTTGAGCTAAGTTGGTATCGACAAGGGGCTTACTTTAAATTGAAACATATTGGCGAAGGCGAAATCCTTTTCTCGTGTGTATTACTGTGTATAAGGACCCATACAATATAATTACTGTCGGTGAATTGTATATATATATATCAGCTTGTTGGATGTTTGTTTCGACAAAAAATATTAAATTTATTAAATATCAAAACATTTTTTTACATCCATTTGCCATATGTAGTCTCGTGACATCTAGTCTTAATTAGTACGTGTTAACAATCATTGTCACTGTCATGACATCGACAGTGACATTAAGAGCTACATAAAAAGTGCACAGCATACAGAGAACGCCAGTTCCAATCGATCATCGATCGGGAGCGGACGTCCCACAATTGATACAACCGCGTAAACCATAACAAAACGGGGGATTTGGCTTTCTATGAAAATCTTGGTAACAATTTACCCTTATCCTACAGTGGGAGGAGCGCCCAAAGAATAATGACTAGAAGGAAACTTAGTCACAAGCACCAACCACGGCCGAGCTGG
>CATIXN010001767.1:2975-13477 GCA_949711725.1 Leptidea reali
GTTCTCGAGGGTGCAGAGAACGATTCTGAGATCATTTTTGAATTCAAAGATGGCCGCCGCTCATAATTATGATTTCAGCAATATGGATATCGTGTCCGAGGTTCTCGAGGGTGCAGAGAACGATTCTATGTTCATTTTTGAATTCAAAGATGGCCGCCGCACAAAATTATGATTTCAGCAATATGGATATCGTGTCCGAGGTTCTCGAGGGTGCAGAGAACGATTTTGTGATCATTTTTGAAATCCAAGATGGCCACCGCACAAAATTATGATTTCAGCAATATGGATATCGTGTCCGAGGTTCTCGAGGGTGCAGAGAACGATTCTGTGATCATTTTTGAATTCAAAGATGGCCGCCGCACAAAATTATGATTTCAGCAATATGGATACCGTAACTGAGGTTCTCGAGGGTGTCGAGGACGAATTTTAAGCGGTGGCCATCTTGGATTCCAAAAATGATCCCAAAATCGTTCTCTGCACCCTCGGGATCCTCGGACACGATATCCAAATTGCTGAAATCATAATTAGGTGCGCCGGCCATCTTGGATTTCAAAAATGATCACACAATCGTTCTCTGCACCCTCGACAACCTCGGATACGATACCCATATTGTTGAAATCATAATTTTGCGCGGCGGCCATCTTGGATTTCAAAATGATCCCAAATTCGTTCTCTGCACCCTCGAGAACCTCGAATACGATACCCATATTGTTGAAATCATAATTTTGCGCGGCGGCCATCGTGGATTTCAAAAATGATCCCAAATTAGTTCTCTGCACCTTCGAGAATCTCGGATACGATATCCATAATGTTGAAATCATAATTTTGTGCGTAATATAACATTTCTCTCATGCGTCGATAAAAAAGATTTACTTCAAAAATGCATAAATAATATTATCACAGTAATTCCGTACTCTAGCACAACTGTAAGTTTTAAAAAATATTACGCGGTTCATACTGGGTCGGCGGTCGTTGACCCGCATCGCTTGGTTCGTTCTCAGCCATGCCCGACGCCCGTGTCCATGCGTACCTATCGAATCTAACGTTCGCGCAAGTTTTACCTAAATTGTTGGGAAAACCTCGCCTTAAGTGATCACCGGCGCCCACAATCTCTTGCAACACCAGAGGAATCACAGGAGCGTTGCCGGCCTTTAAGGAAGGTGTACGCGCTTTTTTTGAAGGTACCCATGTCGTATCGTCCCGCAAACACCGCACAAGGAAGCTCATTCCACAGCTTTGTAGTACGTGGAAGAAAGCTCCTTGAAAACCGCACTGTGGAGGACCGCCACACATCCAGATGGTGAGGATGATATCCTAACTTGTGGCGTGTCGTGCGAAGGTGGAATTCGGCGGCAGAAATCAGGTTAAACAGCTCTTCGGAACACTCCCCGTGATAAATGCGGTAGAAGACACACAATGAAGCGACGTCTCTACGCAACGCCAAGTGATCCAGCCGTTCACAGAGCATTGGGACCCCGACAATTCGAGCTGCTCTGCGTTGCACGCGGTCAAATGGATCGAGCTGATACTGGGGTGCGCCAGACCAGAGATGACAGCAATACTCCATGTGTGGCCGGACCTGCGCTTTGTAGAGCGCTAGTATGTGGGCCGGCTTGAAGTATTGCCGTGCTCTATTAATGACGCCCAATTTCTTTAAAGCCAATTTGGCTTTGCCTTCCAGATAACCACAAAATTGGCAATCGCTCGAGATTCCGAGACCCAGTATTCCGATACTAGGCGAGGCTTTGAGGGAAGTGTTGTCGAAGAGCGGTGATACGACAAATGGGGTTTTTTTAGTGGTAAACGCGCAAACTTGAGTCTTCTGGGGGTTAAATTGGACAAGGTTCAATTTTCCCCATTCCGCGACCTTCTCAAGAGAGGACTCGATACAAGACACAAGTTTCTCCCGGCACTGGTCGATTTCCCGAGAGAGACCTGCATGGCCCGTGTATACGGCATCACCAGTGCTGTCATCCGCATAGCAATGAATGTTGGAGGTGTCCAACATATCATTGATATGCAGATGAAACAGCGTGGGAGACAGCACACAGCCTTGGGGCACTCCAGCATTCACGGGCTTCGGGTTCGAGCAATATCCGTCGACAACGACCTGTATGGTGCGCCCAGTGAGGAAGCTGGAGGTCCACTTGCACAAGCGCTCGGGAAGCCCAAATGATGGAAGTTTGGAGCGCCTTGTGCCATAATATCTATAAATAAACCACAAGGCTCAATGATAACAATAATAATAATCAACTATGAAGAAGTTGCTTGATTTACAATCAAATAGATCATTGTTTGCGCCGTTATTGTTCGCATTTAGTAGCATATAACGCCACCTGGGGGGCTGATGTACAATCATTGGCATTTCCCTGGTCTTCACATCGGGCGCTGAACGTCTCTCTGGCCGCTTACAACGGGATACTTACCGATTGATCTTGTTCGAATGGACACCGCTGACCACGCACGCGCCGCGTTACGCATTCGTGCATCATTGTCGCACGTGGTTTTTTATACTACTTCTTTCGCGTCATCGTAGTGCCAAGTGAAGTGCTTGACTGAGGAAAGGGCTGACCAGTATCAGGTGAGTACAACAAAACAATATTAAATAGACAAGCCATACAAGACAAAGTTTATATACGTTGATTATGAATAATAATAATAATCGTAAAATACGTGATGGTCACATGTGTATTTGTTATGTCAGTACTGATAACTTACTGAGAAGTTTCAAAAATTAACTACTGGTCCATGCGCAGATAACGAAGACATTGGAAGGAGTACATCTTGTAAAATATCATAATTAGGTGTTTTCGATGTCCTGGAATAATAATTATTTGTTTAATATTAATGTTTATAAGATACCGCATAAAACAAATTTTAGTTTTTTATGCCTTTAAACGACAACAGAAAAAAATTTATAAGCAGAGGGTTGCAAACAACATGTTATATAAGGTGCGTGAGTCTTATCAGACGTATCGTTTCACGGATTTCTGAAATAAAACACTTCATTATAATGCTGCATAGAAAAATTTAAGTTGCTAAAAAATATTTAATTTATTTTTGACTGAGTCGCTAAAAGACTTGCGGGGCTTATTTCGGCGAAGTTTCTTTAGTAAAAGCTTTAACTGTTTTCCAGAAACTGTGTTACTGTATTCGCGCTTCCTTCATTCGCGTTTTAAGATTGTTTTACGTAAGATATAATATATTTAAAAAATATTATTGTTTACATCTACTTTGTTTATAATTATTATCTGTTAACCATTGTAGCAAAAAGCTTATATTTTAATTATTGGTCCATAGTGTTATTACACCACGGAATATTTCTAAAAACACTGCGCTAAGTATTTAAAGTTATACAGCTTTTTTGTGTCGCGGTCTGACATTACACATATCTTCAATAATTATGCACAGTGTCCAGTTATCAAAGAATTGAATACTGTCTTGTTTCTAACGAGACGCAGTTATGAACTGTGCTGACCGCTGACACAAGCTGTGAAAGGCCACGGTTTAAACTTCAAGCGATAACATTTTGAGTGTTTGTTATAGATGGCGCTAAGAGTTGCATTGAGCGCGCTGATAATATTTGTATCAGTTTTGTAAGATGGCTTAATTGGTTTAAATAGATGGTGTGATCACGCCGCATCTTCAGCCACGCGACGAACAGTGTGGTTTCCGTGCCGAACACTCCACCACTTTACAAGTGACGAGGGTACTGCACCATCTCGCTACCGCCTACAACAAGCGAGAGCAGTCTGTTGCAGTATTCCTCGATATGGAGAAAGCGTTCGATCGCGTCTGGCACGCCGGCCTCGTGTACAAGCTGTCCACGTCTACTACTCCCCGCCGAGTAGTTAAGACTGTGGCCACCTTTTTGGAAGACAGACGTTTTCAAGTGGCGGTTGAAGACGCTCTGTCCACGGAGCGCCCCATCCGAGCTGGTGTGCCCCAGGGAAGCTGCCTGTCGCCCGTCTGCTACAGCAGATACACGGACGACATTCCAGTCGCCGACGGCGCCATTTTAGCGCTGTATGCTGACGACGCGGCGTTCATTACCACCTCGCTGAATGCCCCGCATGCAGCGCTGAAGATGCAGCGAGCACTGGACGCGATTCCCACCTGGCTGAAGGACTGGAGACTCAAGGTCAATGTGGCGAAGACTCAGGCGATTTCCATCGGGCGGGCGCGCCTATTGCCGCCCCCGGTGTCACTCATGGGCGAGACCGTCGTATGGTCCCCGAAGGCCAAATACCTCGGCGTGACCATCGACAGGACACTCTCGATGCGGCCCCATGTTAAGAACGTGGTTGCCCAGACGCGCGCCGCACGGAACGTTCTCCGACCCGTGCTGGCGTCCCACCTGCCTCTCCGTACGAAGATGTGCGTATACAAGGCGTACGTTCGCACGCGACTCACCTACGCTGCCCCCGCCTGGTTTGCGCTGACAAGCGAGACGGGTCGCAAGTCGCTGCGAGTGCAGCAGTCGCTGACGCTCCGCACCATCTCCGGAGCACCACGCTTCGTACGAAATCAGGTCATCTCCAGAGACCTGCGCATGGAGAGCCTGGACGACTTCGTTCGTCGCCTGAGCACCTCTATGTTCGCGCGCGCCGATGGAGCGCGATCCCAGCATTTGCGTGGCATCGCGCCATATCATCGACGACCGCCGGACAGAAGAGGACTACCACGTGACCTAGTCTCCTAGGACACGACTGCTTCCTCGCCGCTGGCTGATGGGCGCTCACCGGTACACTACCGGCGGGCTCGACCTCGCTGAGCGGCGGGCGCAAGCTAACCACGGACCTTCAAACCGGCTGCAGTCCGCAGATCGCTCGCGACACTACGCGGGCTTGATCGCACTGTAGCAAGATACCACCGGACATGACACCACGGACCATCCGGTCCCACCCAGTGCCCCGTCTGTAGTTGCAGGCGGCGTTTATACTACTGAAAGGGGCCATCGCCCCGAACAGTTACCCCGAGGCCCGTAAGGACCTACGCGGAAGACCCACCAGTATAGATGGTGTGATGTACCTCTAAGTCGTGCAATTAGATATGACGTATTTTTGAAGAGTGATAAGTTTGTTGTTTATCACTTTTGTGTTGAGCTCTTACGATATAAGGTCGGAACTCATCAGAAGGGCGCTGAGCTGCGCGTCGCTTCACGGTACCTATCGCATTACAACTGCAGTAAGCGGCAGCTCGCGTCATTTCTATAGCAGTTTGCGTGCGAGCAACATTACAAGATGAGCGATTGTGACGTGAATTTGGCCATTATTTCTTTGTTGTGTACAGAAGAAGAAATTATTAAAGGAAGACAAAAAAAAATTTCAAAGTCAAAAGTCATTTAAATTACTGAATCTACCATAATGTTCGGAAAAAGTAGAGCTCTTGAAAAGAATAAACAAGAAATAAAACCGCCAATTTCTTCAATCTATTGATTATATATTGCGTATTTTACAATGGCTGTAATAAACAAAATTAATTAGTTTGTAAGGGTATGCATCGAATATAATATATCTATGAATAAAATAAAAATTAAATTAAACTAATAAAATAAATAATTAAATTATTTTTATTTAATTGTTTAAATTAATTAAATTATAAGACAAAATTATATAGACTTAACAATTAACTGTACGCATACTGAAGCGACGAGCCGCTTTTTATGACGCGATTAGCGTCTCTGCACTGCGCGTCGCGGCGCTGCGCGTCAAAATATTCTCTCGGATGCAACTCTGCCGCGACGCGCAGTGCAGCGACACTCTGGTGCGACATGCTCCGTACAAAATGGTTGAAATAATATTATGATGTTTAGTGCCGCGCAGTGCACCGCTTGTTACACTCTGCATGAAGTACTCATCACAGGCGGGGGGAGCAAAGTCCATAGAAATGTACATCTACAAAATATTCCAGATATCACATTCACACCTCTTGAAGAAAAAAACGACCCAAGAAAAGTTGGAGGGCTGCAATATGTTAGTGGATATTTTATTAAATGTGCTAGGCAAGAGTCTTCAAGGGGTGTGATGAGTGCAATTTTTTTTTTATATCTGATGATGAGCCTGAGTATTTAAGATACAGGGAATATGCAAATAATAAATGGCTTTGCAGTCCCACCAACTCTCTCTTAAATTGTTTTTCAAATCTACAGGATATAAACTATACAATGCTAAAAGAAAACTTGAAGCAAGAATATTTAAAGGAGCTTATCAAAATAGTTACCTTAATGACTGTAGATTTTTCTTTTATAACATGTGTAATTCACAAATAATAAGTAGCTATAGCTAGCTAGGTTGTTGGTATATGTAAACGTATACCTACATAGATGTTAGATATAACTCCCGAATAAAGTAAGGTACTCTGTGAGCGCTGCGCAGCGCCGCGCTAATGCGTTCCGGCCTTTAGAATTTTGATATTGTGAAATTTACAAATCATAATATCTATTAACCCGTCCACCCATTACTAATATATAAGGCACTGGAGGTGTTATATTACAGTAATTTTTTGGTAATCATATTATTGAATATATTAGTTTACGTATATTATGATACCGTACCTATTATTGGATACGAGGTATGTTCAAAGAGTAACGAGAATTTTTAAATTTCGCGGGTTTGGAGAGTCCGCCTGTATATTTTTTTTTTATTATGTTGGTACACATGAAGTACGATAAAATTTTCCGCAATATTCATTGCTTACTTTTTGAGTGGCAGCCGCTAACGTTAGACGTGTTTTTCGAGCTCGGCGATTTTCGTTTGTGAAAAAAAATGTATCAAAGAATTTGTATTCAATTTTGCGTAAAAAATGAAATAAAGTGTAGTGAAGTTTGTAAAATGTTAACAAAGGCATATGGTGAGTCTGCTATGAGTAAAGCAAGGATTTACGAGTGGTATAAGCGTTTCCAAGATGGCCGCGAAAACGTTAAAGATGACGAACGACCCGGATGCCCAAGCACATCAACAACTGATGAAAACGTGAAAAAAGTGAAAAAAATTGTTATGAACGATCGCTGAATCACAATCAGAGAAGTCGCTGATGATGTTGGTATATCAGTTGGCTCATGCCATGAAATTTTTTCGGATGTTTTGTGTATGAAACATGTGGCAGCAAAATTCGTTCCAAAATTGTTAAATTTCGAACAAAAACAGCGGCGAATGGAAGTTGCTCAGGAGTCGCTAAATGAAGTTAATAACAATGTAGAACTACTAAAACGTGTTACGTGACGAAACATAACCCATGTTTCGTCACCTGTTACGGATATGAATTTATTATTGCATTTAAAGGCCGTCGTTTTACAAGCATACTCGTAGATGACATTAAAAGCAAATCGCTGAAAGAGCTAAAAGCTATTACAAAGATCGAGTTTCAAAAGTGTTTCGAGGATTGGAAAAAGCGTTGGCACAAGTGTATAATATTCGAGAGGGGCTACTTTGAAGAGGACAAAATAGATATTGATGAATAAATAAAGATTTTTTACATAAAACAAAAATTCTCGTTATTTTTTGAACACACCTCGTATTTGTCAAATATTAGTGAGCCGATTAATATGTATATCAATATTGATCTACATAATATTGATATTCTCCATATTAATTAATATGAAATATTATATATTTTCATTATATTATTCACGTATGCCTATTACACAAGTGAAACGTATATTAAATTTTCATCTTTAGTTTATTTGCTTGTGTGTATATCATAGTTGGAATTTTCCTCGGCATTTATGAATCAATCCAAAGATTTTCATAATCAGTCGATCAGGACATGTTATTTTATTAGCCTATTATTTGACTATTACCGGATATTATATTAATATTCATATCAGTCAATTACAGCATGTTACTTTAATAGCCTATTATTTGACGATTACCGGATATCATAATAATATATATTTGGATCACCATAATATGATATAAATTCGTAAATTTAAAATTTTTTACAATTATTATTTAATCGAAATCGATTACTTGCTGTCACTCTGCTTAGTCATGAAAGTTCCATAGTAAATGCGAAGTGGTTGCAACGCATGTTCTATCGCACACGTTTGGCAACGTCACATGCAAAAGCTCGCTTACTATTATTTTACTATTACTGAATAACATAATATCGTAATATTCATATTACCTAATATTAGATGCGATCCGTGTGCCTGTGACGTCTACCTATTACGAATATATTAGTCACACGTCTATAACAGTCACACCCACAGGCCACAGAACAGAAAAAACTAGTAGAAGTGGCATCATGTCATTTTACTATGGAAACCGATGTTGCCAAACTCACACATATATCTACACTTAATTCCGGCTTTATGATAGGCTTAAATTCACAATTGCGAAACGACGTAACCACAAATTTATTTACATCAATTCGGAACTTAATACAATTACGCTAATCTCATATTCTTAAAGTGATTATGGCAATCTCAGAAGTTGAAGTAATAGGAAATAGGAAAACTTGAATAAATATTATTTAGTAATTATATTAATTAATTATTTAAGTATTTCTATTTGTGTATGTCGTTTATAGTCTTACAAGCATGTATATTATTATGTATATTAAATGCTTGTGCGGAAAGAAAATTTCCAAAACAAGCAATAACGAATGATTAATAAAAAGAGAAGCTATAAGTACTGATGATGATCTTGTTAGTCTTATGATCAGTGGCGTGCATTGGTTTTTTAGCAAAGTAAGCACTGTCGATCTAACGAGCCGTAGAAACGTGCTCTAGTCTGACAGTACTAGGTTTTTAAATCTACATACTGGAGTTGTTGTGTTTCGCATGTAGTTTCCGTACCATAATATGGTCAACCTAATATTTTAGTTTGCGTCATTCGAGGAACAAATATACCTTAAACTGCTTTCTTATTTTATCTCAATAGCCTTAGCATGTGTTTATTAAACAAAAATTATTTGTTATTAAAATTCTAAACTAAGATTTCACATATTTTCATTTTTACCGCCAACTAGCGGCAAACACCCATACTGCAATCATTTACTGTCAAACCTAAAATTTCATGCATTTATGATATTTAATCCTTTAATTATTATTGAAAATCCTTTATTTATTTATTTATTATTGAAATATCCTTCGCTCATTATCTGGCGTTTGGTGGGGGGCTCACCCCTTCACCCAAAGATTGCTATACAATGCCATAATTCGTAGCCACATGGATTATGGCACGTTACTTTTGGTTCCAGGCAATAAGGCAGGTTTAGATAAGTTAGACAAATTACAGGCAAAATGTTTGCGCATTATATTAGGAGCTATGAAATCTAGTCCTATTAATGCTATGCAGGTCGAGTGTGTAGAACCTCCCCTCTCGCTTCGTCGACAGGTCCTCGCTAATAAACTGTTTTTTAAATTTGCGGAATTCCGGGATCACCCTTTGCTGCATAAATTAGATCAATTAGTTGGCCTATACAACAATAACCAAATTTCTCAAGATAAGAGATCATGTCTTGCCCATAGTTACCTATTGTACTCTCAACTCCCTAACCCCTTTTTTCAACTTTCGAAATTACCGCTATTCTCAATGCCTTTCAATGCACTCACCTTCCAACCCTTAATAATTTTAGATCTGGGCATTAATAAGTTCACCACAGAAGCTAACAAAACATTTTCTCATGTTATGCATTCTGATTTCCAAAATTGGCATAAGATTTTCACTGATGCTTCTAAAATACACATGAGCCCAGTTGGTGTTGCAGTATGGATCCCCTCCACAAGAATTGTATTAAGTTATAGCTGCCCAACTGTCACTTCGGTATTCACAGGGGAAGCAATTGCTATACTTGAAGCTATTTTATTTATTAAGTCCCATGGCCTAAACAATTCTATTATATTATCAGACTCCAAAAGCTGCCTTCAATCCATCCTCTCAAATCCATTTCGCTCAAAAAGTAGGTTTCCAATTATACTTAAGATAAGAGAAAACTTGAAAGAGTGCTATGATCTCAACATCAACATAGTTCTAGCATGGATACCAGGCCATGCAGGTATAATCGGCAATGAAAATGCTGATGCTTGTGCCAGGTCAGCTGCTCATACAGGCTCCCAACAACATTCTCAAATCTTCTCTCATGACTTGTGCTCCACTTTGAAAATAAATATGTTTGAGAGGTGGTCAAACATCTGGCAGGTTTCCAAAACTGCTAAAGGCGTCTTTTATGGTGATATACAACCTGTAATCCCTTTAAAACCGTGGTTCTCGAAATTTAGATTCCCCAATAAATCAATAATATCAACAGTTTGCCGGTTACGCTTAAACCACTCTTGCACTCCAGTATTCCTAGCCAAATTAAGAATTAGAGACCATTCTCTATGTGAATGTGGACTGGATGAGGGAAATGTAGACCATTTATTCTTTAATTGCCCTTTAATGAAGTCTTCCTTGTACAACTTTATACCTCCTGAAATCCCCCGCCCCACCTCCATGAAATGCCTCCTCACCTTTGTTTTCACTCCTTTTGTAAATACTTTATGTAAATATATTAAA
>CATIXN010001768.1:0-13441 GCA_949711725.1 Leptidea reali
TTTTAATAGCTGTATTGAACATGGCGTGTTTCCTGACCTTCTGAAGTGTAGTATAATTACACCAATATTTAAATCGGGACTAACTTCTGACCCGAATAACTATTGCCCTCTTTCAGTGTTGCCGACCCTTAGTAAAATATTTGAAAAAATATTTTAAGCCAACTGCTGACTCACTTTTAAACTTATAAGTTACTTCATATAAAACAATGTGGCTTTACTAGGGGACGCTCGACTACGGATGCAGGTGTTGAACTCATCAGGAATATTTTTGAGACCTGGGAGGAATCACAGAATGCACTTGGTATCTTCTGTGATTTATCTAAGGCTTTTGATTGTGTTCAAAATTCAACACTGGTCAGGAAGTTATGTCACTATGGTACGAGAGGATCTGCACTCGATCTTCTGTTCTCATATTTAAATAATAGGATCCAGAGGATCGAGGTAAATGGCAGGAGATCTCGTGGGACTCCTCTCGGTATGGGGATACCACAAGGGTCTATTCTTGGACCCTTCCTCTTCCTAATTTATATAAATGATCTACCTAACCTTGTAGAAAAAAAAACACAAGGTGGTATTGTTTGTGGATGACACTTCACTTATGTTCAAAGTGAAATGAAGCCAAGTTTTATATGACGAAGTAAACAATGCTCTATCTGACATCGTGTACTGGTTTAGCGCCAATAACTTATTGTTAAATATTCATAAAACCAAATATATTAAATTCACCGCGCCAAATGTCAAAAATGTAGATGCGAATATTTTATTAAAGGGAGAGGTGGTAAAACCAGTGGAATCTGCTGTATTTCTTGGCATTAGTCTTGATTCCAAATTGCAGTGGGGCCCCCATATTAAAGGATTGGCGAATAGGCTTAGTTCTGCAGCATATGCGGTTAAGAAAATCAGACGGTTAGCTGACATAGATACGGCGAGATTAGTATACTTTAGTTATTTTCATAGTTTTATGTCCTATGGTATATTGTTATGGGGCAGTGCGGCCGATATTAATACTATCTTTGTGCTGCAGAAGAGGGCTATTCGCGCGATTTATAACCTAGGTCCTAAAGAATCATTAAGAGAAAAATTTAAAGAAATAAACGTTTTGACTGTTATTTCTCAATATATTTTTGATAATGTTCTGTATGTACATAAGCACATTGAGGAATTTTCAAGAAACTGTAACACGAGGAACAAACATAAACTTGTTATGCCTACTACTCGGTTGGGTCGAGTTATTAAGTCTTTTGTTGGGCGATGTATATGCTTCTACAATATGATCCCAGAAAATGTACAAAACAAATGTGTTACGAAATTTAAAAGAATTGTTAAAAAACGTTTGTGTGGGAAAGGCTATTATAGCATAAACGATTTTCTTTATGACACCACGGACTGGGAATAAAGCGAACACCCTCAGGCTCTTTAATTATAAATGTATATTGTACGATATTACATTGTAATCCATATTTTATATTAAAAAAAAGCCCGCTGAGTTTCTTACACCCATTCTTCTCAGGTCTGAGGCAGTCTCATTTGAATGGGTAGTTTTTGACGTTCAATAAGTGATTTTAAATACTAGTTTGAGTAAAAATATTTGAATTTGAATTTGAATTATACTTATCGCTCTGAATTTTCCTATGTCTAGTGGATTCCCTGTTTTGTACTATAATATTAAATAGTTGTCTCATGTAACGTATGAACAGGTGCGTCTCATTTTATGCTTTGATTAGTTGTTACATCAGGATTTTGACCTTTTTCCGCCTTTAGTTTCTTTATATGCTCGTAAACTTTTAGATCATACTTCAGTCTCAGGTACTTGGTGGATTGCAAGATAGTTTATTTTTTTTTTCTTTTACGTCTTTTTTCATTAAGTAAGTTGGTTGTTTGTTCTTTATAATCACGTCTTCTATTTGTGATGTTATGTTTACGTTCTAGTTTGTAGATCATAGTTAATGATAATTAAGTCCATTAAATGCTTTCTTTATACATGTATTATCTTCTTTATTATTTGGTTTATAAGTTTCTTTGTATAATTTGCTTTGACTTTTTTTAATTGAGTTCTGTTTGTCTTTTAATTAAGGCTTCCTGTATCTCTCTGCAGGCTTTTGTCTTTGGACCCAATTTTAAAATCTAAGACGACGCGTGATATGATATAAGCAAAATCTAAAAATGTTACCAGTAATACAATTCTCCCTTGTACTGGAACGCGATGAGGTTCTGTTCACTCCAATGTCTAGAGCAGTTAATGAACCGCATCCAATTCGAGTTTTTCCCGTCTGCGGCGTCCACCATGTGCGAGGGTTTGTGGTTTTTGTCGTAGATCTGAGGATATAACCGACAGTATAAAACACAATATAACAAATTCTTAAATAATAAAATAGACATGTAATGATGAATAAATTTTTTAAGCATTTTTTCACTATACAAGTTTTATAAACAGCTTCCATATAAAAAGTTATTGATATAATATTCTTTTTAATCACACTCGGCATATGGCATGCATGTTATGTTGGTAGTCGGTTTTGTTTAATATTTTTTATCATTCAGTTTGTTGCTTGAACATAAAAACAAGAGTCCATTACGGTGGACTCACATTTATATTGGGTAAGTATAAGTATACATAATAATATAATAATAATACATAATAATATAAAAAATAGAAGCATAATTTGTGGCGTGTCATAATATAAACAAAGTGGAGTAGTGTTACGTCAGCCAGCGTACCATTATCGAATCGTGAAAATGAAGGTATCCCAAAAGGTAATTATCTTATATCTTTAAATGAGCAATTCTTGTATATATATATACAGTAAACCTGGTTAAGTGAGACATCAAGGGACCTGCAATGTCGTTTCACTTATAGAGGTATTCCACTTACCCAGTATCTCAGATATACAGGTATAAATAAATATCTGTCTCATTTACAGAGGGTTCCATTAATAGAGGTGAGAATACAGGTTATTTCAGTTATACAGGTGCGATCTTTAAATAAAATAACGTGTTATGTATGTAAATGAGTTTTAATAAAAAAAATATTATGTACTTAAAGGTAATCATACAAATGTAATCAACAAAAATATTCAAGCACGTTTTTACACGTAATATGTATGTACGAATATGGAAACAGAATGTATCAATTATAAAAATCTGTCATTTTAGTTTGTCGTTTGGAAGTATCAGGCATCAGATGTTTTTCGATATTATAAATTTTATCAAATATGCTTTGGTCACCAATTGATGACATTTCAAAATAACTGTGCAAAGTTTCTAGTGCTTTTACTGCTTCGCGTTTAGAAATATTTACTAAATTTACTTCCGCGCTCATTTCATCGTCTTCTTCTTCATTTTCCAATGAAGAAGACGAGAAGGCATGAACAATGTCGCTTTCGTTAAGTTCTCCTGAAACTATTAAACCGTCATCGACGTTTATAAAATCTTCGAATGTTGGTTGTTGATTATTGTCGTTGCTGATGGCTAAGTTCCAATCTTCAGGATCAGTTTCTAAATTTTCGTCCTCCTCTTGTAAGCTTTCAGCTACAGTTACTTCAGATTTAATCTTGTGCCTTTTCTTTAATCATCGGTCCACATACCGGAACGTTTTTGTTACGAAGTTGCTTAACCCATGTTAGCAAACACTGTTCAAGTTCAGGATATTGTGATAAACGTACACGTTTTAGTTTTCCTTGTCCTTCAGAACGTTGTGATTCAATTTTATGTTTACTCTGAATTATTCTACAAAGAGTAGATTTTGGCACATTAAATTCGGCACAAACTTCTTCGCATGTCTTCCCACTTTCATAAACGGATATTAACTTCAGTTTTTCACGATTGTAGCTTTCGTTTTGACATTTTTCAAATAAACATCTGTATGATAGTAAAGCGAAACTAAAACTGAAGGTAATTGAAGCTCAAAATTTGTACTTACGTACTTGGAATTACGTGTGGAATTTGTGGGTAGAATAAGAATGAGTAAACAAACAATGTTATCTATGATGATAAATCGAAAGAACAAATCCCAGATATAGAGGTTTACCTCGTCCCACTAACAGAGGTAATTCAGTGCCAAAGTGTTGGGACCTCAGCATGAGTTCCAGTTATGGAGGTTTCTCACTTATCCAGGTCCCACTTAACCAAGTTTCACTGTATATATAATTGGAATCTCGGAATCGGCTCCAACGATTTTCATAAAATTTAGTATATAGGGGGTTTCGGGGGCGATAAATCGATCTAGTTAGGTTTCAATTTAAAAAAATGTAGTTTTATCCGTTTTAATGAGAAACAGCTACAATAACTTTAGAATACAAAGGTAAATTTCGACACTATATACAAGACTCAGATGGGACATTGGGTGATCCGGAAAGCAGAAGACCTGGTTCGAATCCAGATGTCCTATTCGTTTTTTTTATATTCAAGTTTGTACATTCTTAAAAATCCGAGCAAGGCTCGGTTGTCCGGATATTTAACTTGTATTAGTAGACTCACCTGCCAGCAGTACTTTGAAGCAGCGTCCTTAGTACGTACTCCTCTGTACGGGCCAAACCGCACATTACGTGGTAGGGTTCTCGTAGCGAATACTCCCAAACCGGCGCCTTTTATTCCATGGCAATTAAAATAGTATCGTTTTAGGTTACTACCCAAGAAATACAATAAAAATTAATATTTATATTAAAGAGATTTACACCTATGTATTAAGTATTAACTCATCACGCTATTTCCTGAACCCTACAGCCCACAGACTCTCAATTTGGTAGAAATATTCCTTTCGTGGAATGCGCTTAAGAACGAATAATGCAATGCGTGTTCACCACTAGTGGCGTTGTCTGTACATCAATGATTCATATATATAATGTTTCTACTTCTTTCCTACAATCCCCTTTTTGAAAAACGATGAACTTAACAAACTTACCTCTAATAGTGGATACATTTAAATGCAGAAATACTCTTGGTACGGTCAGAGCTGCCCTCGGTACTATTGGGTGGAGGTTGGTTACGGCAGGGACCTGAACGTAAAAAACTTATCTTATTAAAGTTTTGTAATACCGATTTTTATGGAATAGGACAATAATTGAAAGTGATCACCGCCTATAGTCTGTTGCAACATTAAAGGAATAGCGATTGCCAGTCCATGCGTAGTGCTCAGTTTAGGATGAGTCAACAACCCTGACAAAGCGAATCCTGTTATGTATATTTATTTGTCTTCAGCATAATTTTCACATGCCACAATATATACATAATATTATTGGAAATGTTAAATGGACCAATAATGAATTAATGAGTGATAATAATCTAAACATAAACAATGTTTGTAGCCAAGCCAGTGATCTTGTGAAATGTGACCTATGTCTCCTACACGTTATTTTAGAGGTGCAAGAGGCTTAAAAATTCACACCGGTAAAAAGCACAGTTTCGCGTTAGTTTCAGATATACATCATAGCACCTTGCCCTCGACAAATAACGCATATCATGTTACAACAAATTTTTCGGAATTATTAGGAAAATTAAAGAATTCGGTTCCAGTAGTAAAGCGAATTCCAAAAGGGGCTCGCATTACTGTTGCAACTGCACTCTCCAAAGTCATTCGATCTACAGTCCACCAAAATTCAAAAGATAGTTGGGAGCATTTGTTCATGTTCGCATATTCAACTTTACATGCAAAAAAAGATGACCACAGTTCACTCACACAGAAAATAAAATCAAATTGTTCTGACCCAAATATCTTTGGCAATATTTTAAATAGTAACCAAAATTCAAAATTCAACATTTTTCGAAAAGTAGACCAGAAAGTTAATGACGGTGACGTAAAAGGTGCTGCATCTATACTTTTTTCAAATGATATCCTGGCACCCGACTCAAACGAAACACCCATCACCAGATGCTAATTGTGTTATTCCGGAACCATCTTTTTCCGATAATCATCTACGGGCTAATGATGGTGATGTACTAAAAGCAATAATGTCCTTTAAGACTGGTTCTGCCGGCGGCCCCTATGGACTGACACCCCAGCATCTGAAAGATCTGGTATGTCCTTCCACAGGGGATGTGGGTAGAGCGTTGCTTGAGGACATTGTTCCCTTAGTATATCTCATGCTTTCTGGAAAAGTTAATACCGAAATTTTATATGGTGCGAATATATGTGCTCTTAAGAAAAAAGATGGTGGTATTCGTCTTATAGCCGTGGGCTGCACATTTCGACGCCTTGTTTCTAAAATTTGTTGTAAACATATTTCTCCTTTCCTATCAACTAAATTCATTCCAACTCAGTTGGGTTTCGGCTGCAAAAGTGGTTGCAAAGCTGCAGTCCACGCTGCGCGAACTTTTTTGGAGAGGAACTCTGGTGATGTCTTTTTAAAATAAGATGTGAAAAATGCTTTCAACTCTGTTGATAGGGGAGCGCTGCTGAGAGAAGTCAAAAATTCAATTCCTTCAATCTATCATTATATTTGGCAATGTTATAGTAAACCATCCAAATTATTATTCAAAAATCATAATATTTGGTCTTCTGTTGGCTGTCAGCAAGGCAACCCTCTTGGTCCAGCAATATTTAGCCTTGCCATTCATTCCGCCATAACAAAACTAAAATCAAAATTTAATGTTTGGTACTTGGATGATGGTACTTTGGGTGGTGAAGTGGACTCTGTTTTAGATGATTTGAAAGTTGTAATAGAAAGTTTTAGCTCAATCGGCCTTGAGTTAAATTTTTCGAAATGCGAGCTTTTTATCGGCGAAAATTTCCAAATTTCAGACCGGGTTGATATTACCAATAAATTTAATGTTCTTGCCCCCAATATTAAAGTTTTGGATAAGAATTCACTTGACCTTCTTGGAGCTCCATTATTTCCTGTTTCAATTCCAACGATCTTAAACGATCACATTAAAAAAATTAATAATGTTTCGGACAGATTATTGAAAATTAATTCTCATATGGCCTTAACTATTATTCGGTCTTGTTTATTTGTTCCAAAATTTACGTACCTCTTAAGGTCTAGCCCGTTATGGAAATTTCCAAATTTGCTTGATGTGATTGATATTTCACTTAAAAATATTTTAGAAACCGTTTTGAATTGCGCGTTTACAGATCGTGCATGGTCTCAAGCCTCTTTACCGATACGGTTTGGTGGTTTGGGTACTCGCAAAGTTTCGGGCGTTGCCTTACCAGCATTTCTATCTTCAGTTCATAGTGCGCAGCCTTTGGTTACTAGAATTGTAAATCATGTACCAGGTAACTCAGAGATTGTGTATTTGAACGAAGCTAACAATGCTTGGTTAAATATTGCAAACATTCAAAATTTTCCAGACGATTTAAAGTGTCAAAAAGCATGGGACGCACTTCTTTGTAAGTCAGCCTTTGATGATCTTTTGATCTCATCTACTGACATAACAGAGCGTGCTCGTCTTTTGGCCGTGACAGAAAATGAGTCGGGATTTTGGTTACAAGCCTTGCCTTCTGCGCCGATTGGAACGCTACTTGACAATATGACATTATCAATATGCGTATCACTCCGGCTAGGTATAAAACTGAATGAACCACATCAATGTAGATGTGGCGTTCAGGTAGATGCTCTTGGACGCCACGGGTTATCCTGCCTAAAATCGGCAGGCCATATCAGTCGTCACGCCAGCATTAATGAAGTCATCCGCAGGGCATTTGCCGCTCTTAATATACTAGCTGTTTTAGAGCCAAATGGTATTACCCGTCGCGATGGCAAGCGTCCTGATGGAATGACGCTGGTGGCTTGGGCACGGGGAAGGGCGCTGGTGTGGGACGCTACTTGCGTCGACACTCTGGCTCCTTCTCATGTCCAAGTTACGTCAGTTGGTGCTGGGGCTGCTGCTTCGAATGCCGAAGACAGCTAGCGTCGCAAATATGTTGGTCTCAGTGAGTCATACATCTTTGTGCCGTTTGGTGTCGAGACACTTGGCCCGTGGGGCCCAGAGGCGCGGAGAATGTTCAAAATACTATCTTCGCGCCTCAATAAGGCTACTGGAAACCCAAGCGCTGGCAGCTATTTCGGTCAACGGATCAGCCTTGCTATCCAACGGGGTAATGCTGCCAGTATTCTTGGTACGCTTCCACGTAATGATAGTTTTAATTTTATGTAGTCGTAGTATTGGAAATATAGTTATAAGATTTGTTTTAATATTATTACTTCTTATTTACAATGTTATCTGCAGCCACTCTGTGGAATCAATTATCTGCTGCTTTTTTTCCGAATCGATACGACTTAGCCACCTTCAAGAAAAGAGCCTACTCCCACCTTTAAGGCCGACAACTCATCTCTAGACACCTGGGGTTGCCGATGTCTATGAGCGGCTGCCTCACCGCTCTTGCCAGTTTGCCTCCACTTATATTAAAAAGTGTGTGTAGACAGTTACACCTTCATAATTTATTTACTTTTTTACTGACCCATGTAAAATTAATGTTAAAGTGTTTGTGATACATACGACTATATCTATTGAATCAGTTTGAATTTGAATTCTATATTTTGTAAAATGCTGAATCTGTTAATATTGATATAATTAATAATTTAAAGGTTCAAAAAGTTTACAGAAATCTTATAACTAATAACAATATGGACATTAAAGAACCAAAATGGTGTGTAGTCAGCATTTACTTCTCAACACTAGTATTCTCTAGACACCTTAGTAGCAAGACTTCGAGAATTAAATATTTATTAATTAAAATAGATACACAATCCCAAAGTCCACCAATCTCCTAGTTGATATGGTGGCAGTACGTCGCACATAGAGATAGTAACTGCAGTTAAGTTATGAGTAGGTATAATAGCTTCCACTTACCTTATCATCCGGTATGATCAGTAACGGGCCATGTATAGCGCAGTATTCGTACACATAATCTCGACACGAAGGACAAACTGTACACAATATTATATTGTATTATTGAGTCGTATTTCCAAAATACGTACTATTTTCAAATTGACAAGCTTCAAAAATAGGCTAATGTCTACCCCCTCATTTTTAATAGATTTATACCTTAACATCCATAAATACATACAAAAGTATGAAATTGCCGTTTAATTGTGATAGATACTTCGAATTGACGTAGAACCTTATGTAGTTTTTCTTTCAAAAATGTGCAACATTCCATTATTACTATGATTATTATTAACAACGATCGATTTTACTCTTTCTTTATCTCTATCTTTAGTTGTTTTTTTTATTGAGCATAGACACTAAAGATGGATACTTCGAAAATTCGAGTGATTTTTCAATACGATTCCCGACGCGGAACTAACGCAGCAGAAACAGCTCGCAATATCAATGTTGCGTTTGGCTTCTCCAAAACTTTGACTGCTAATGAACGACCATTTTT
This sequence comes from Leptidea reali, assembly GCA_949711725.1. NCBI lineage: Eukaryota > Metazoa > Arthropoda > Insecta > Lepidoptera > Pieridae > Leptidea > Leptidea reali. The sequence goes on from CATIXN010001768.1 coordinate 9,326, forward strand.
TTTGTGATTTGGATAATTTTCTACATGATAAAAAGTTTTCTCCTCAGGAGGCAGAACAAAATGCTTTCACACAGTTTGTTGAATCTAGATCGTTTTTTTTATGGAAAAGGAGGACAAACGATCGTACGGGTCACCTGGTGTTAAGTGATCACCGTCGCCCTATATTATTTTGCAACACCAGAAGAAAACACACAAAAGCGTTGCCGGCTTTTATGGATGGTGTACGCGTGTTTTTTGTAGGTACCCATGTCGTGTCGTCCCGGAAACAGTTCATTCCACAGCTTTGTAGTACGTGAAAGAAAGCTCCTTGAAAACCACACGGTGGAGGACTGCCACAGACCCAGATGGTGGGGATGATATCCTAACTTGTGACGTGTCGTGCGATTGTGGAATTGGGCGGCAGGAATCAGGTGAAACAGCTCTTCGGAACACTCCCCATGAAAAATGCGGTAAAGGACACACAATGAAGCGATGTCTCTACGCAACGCCAAGTGATCCAGCCGTTCACAGAGCACTGAGTCTCCGACAATTCGAGCTACTCTGCGTTGCACGCAAATGCACGCGGTCAAATGGATCGAACTGATACTGGGGTGCACCAGACCGAAGATGACAGCAATACGCCATATGTGGATTTTACAATGTAATATACAAAATAAATTAGTTTGCAAGTGTATGCATCCAATATATATGAATAAAATAAAATTCATAATTAATGAAATTAAATAAAAAAAAAAATTATTTAGCTATTAAAATTAATTAATTTATAAAACAAAATCCTATAGACTTAACAATGAACAGTATGCATACTGAAGCGACGCGCCGCCTACTGTGTGAAACTGAGTGTCGCTGTACTGCGCATCGCGGAGTACAGCGACACTCTGCAACACTGCCGTGACGCGCAGTGCAGCACCGCTCTGGTGCGACATGCTCCATACAAAATGGTTGAAATAATATTATGACGCTTAGTACCGCGCAGTACAGCGCTGTGCAGCGCCGCGCTAATGAGTCCGGCCTTAAAAACTAATTTATTTTGTATATTACAGCCACTGTAAAATATTCTATTCATTGAAAAAATTGGCCGTTGTCCTTCACCGGACGGACCGATATTTCAAAATTGGAGAGTATTTAATTTAAAAATAATAAAAAATACTTTGCAGTGTTTATCTTTACACAGATTGCGAACTTTATTTAAGCTTCGTAAAAATGCTGAAAGAAAAGGTCTACTTTAAAGTGGTTATTATTATTGTGAAATTATCTAGCATTCATGATATGTATCTATTATACTAAGTAGATAGGTAATCGTTGTGTTTCGTTTTTCATTTTTGGACCAAGAGCCGACTCTAAAAAAATTGTTTTTGTATATATAATACCTACGATTGCTTATAGTATCTAATGTGAGATAGTGAACCACCCTGCCCATTACAATGGAGTAACGCTAAGGATTCTTGAAAAACACAAAAATCCAATTGCACTAGTACCTTGAGACAAAAGAATATGTTAGTATCATTAACGCAGTAATTTCACTAACTACGACGCCCTTCAAACCGAAATTAAATAATACTTGTACATTCAATAGGTACTGCAGATCCGTCGCTTTGTAAGCCAGCTAGCCGGCATGCTGTGCTAAGAAACCTACCACTGGTTGAAATAATAATAATGATGAATACTTACGAAATGTTTTCCAACGCGGCAACACATACTACTCTATATGTCTAGCTAGAGCCTCTTGCTGCTAGACAATCGATGAAAACAGGCCAGGTTTGTTACTTTATTGTGCGTGCCTTGCTCAAATTAGAGATTAACTGTCAACCTCAATTTTTTTCGACGTTTTCACAGCTGTCACGGACTATCTAGACGTTTAATGATCTAAGATACTACATCTTCTAAGATGATGCTAAACAATCTTCAATAAGGTTTATAAAATATGTTCAGTGACTTACAAACAAAGTCGTCGAAGGGCGGCTCGTCCGGTTCGTAGTAACTAATTCTTTGTTTCTTACGCAAGTTAAATCTGTTCATCTGAAAAATACATGATAATAAGCGAAGTCAATTAGTGAATTTATGTATCAGTCGTTGTAATAATATATATTAACTGTTGGTAAACATATTGCCATTTGCCGCCATTAGGTGTTGTAAGGCGAAAAGCTACACTCAAGGAGACTCTAAGTAAGTGGAGCTTATAATGATAATATAATAATAATAATAATAATTCTTTATTGCAGGCATAAAATCCCATACACAATATTGAGTCGTACAAATAAAATAGTATACAAATTCAATACAAATAGTATACGTACAAATAAAACAGTATACAATACAATACAATTACAAATTTATTTTCATTAATTATTTATCTCAGTCAGATAAAAGCAAAAAGAAAACAGCTTTGTGTCCAAAGCTATTTTCTATTTGCTTCCCGATGTGTCGAGAGCCAATGGGCTATCATTGGACTACGCAGGTCCTGGCCCACCACCTGGAGGATGCTGTTACACGAGCTACGCAATCTTTCCCAGAAGGAAGATATACGAGCTCTGATGACAGCAAAGAAATCGGGCATTCCCGCCTCGGCAAACATGCCCGACGCGCTGCATTACCGCGGTAACTTCATAAGAATGCGATATGCATCATTATATTGCACCCTTATGGTGCTGAAGGACGCCCTCTTGTATCGGTACCATAACTGGCAGGTATAGAAACACTGGCAGTATGCCCTGAAGAGGGTGCCCTTCACTTCATCACTGCATTTAGCAAATCTGCGCGCGAGCATGTTGCACCGAACCGACAATGACCGCCTTTCCCGCTCCATGTCGAGATCGTCCTTGCGATCGTCAGTGACAATGTGTCCAAGGTATTTGAACTGCTCAACAACCCGAACCTCTGTTCCATTCAAATACACTTCGGGAACTCTCTCCGGACCCTTTCCCGCTTTGAAAACAAGCATTTTCGTCTTCGTGACATTGTACTTCAGTCCGTGAGAGTTGGCATAACTCTCACAGACTGACAATAACTTTCTGAGTCCTTTGATCGACGGGCTAACGATCACCATATCGTCCGCGTAGCTCAGGTTGTTAAAGCAAACACCATCGATATGGCAGCCGACTCCAGTGCTCCTCAGCCCGCCTATCAGGTCGTTAACGTACACGTTAAAAAGGTCCGGAGAGGTTAGTCCACCCTGACGAACCCCGCATTCTGATCTATAGGCATCAGAGGTCGTGTCGCCCCACCTCACATGATTCGTTTGTCCCCCGTACCAGTATCTCATCACCTCTACCACTGATTCAGGAACACCTGAGGCGCGCAATTTGCTCCAGAGGATTTCATAATTCACTAGATCAAAAGCGCGGCTCAGATCCAGAAAGCAAGCATAAACAGACGTGTTACGGCTCACATAATAGTCAACTGTGTGCTTGAGGCTGACGATGGCTGAGTCTGTTGAGACGCCGGGACGGAATCCAAACTGTGCCTCATCTATACACACTTTCTGCAGTAGTTCGGGCTGCAACAGCCGCTCAAACAACTTGCCCACTACGGTGCCCAGAGAAATAGGCCTATAGTTGTTAGACGAGCCCAAGTCTCCTGTTTTGCACTTGACGATTGGCACAACAACTGTTTTCATGAGAGGATTAGGTAGGTATGCATGCTTCACACATAAATTGTAAAGCACACATAGCTTAGACCACAGGACCTCACCCGCATATAGAATGTGCTCTATACTAAGATCGTCATGGCCTGGAGACATGCCCTTCATTCCTCGAATTGCCTTGCCTACATCGTCGACCTTATGATATTATGTGTCTATCATAATATTATAGTTATCATTTATTATGAACACAAAGTAGTATTTTGATTCATCAAAGTACTTTTGGTCAAATACTATAATAATATAGGAAATTCGTTTCTTTCTTAATAAACTGTATGCTAATATAAAGTTTCATTAAAATATTATTACTTTACTATTAACTCCATAATTATTGTAATAAGTAACTGAATACATACCTTGAAATTCTCCCTTGTTCTTCAAATTCAGACTTCTTAGAATATTGAGAGTTGAGTCTAGAATAATTAGAAATGGTGCGGGAAAATACCTAGCTAATGGTTTTTTATTCCCAAAAAAAA
>CATIXN010001769.1:0-13440 GCA_949711725.1 Leptidea reali
GAACCGTAGTATTTGTAGAAGTATTTTAAGTAGATTTTCAAAAATGTTAGTTTTTAGGACTATAGCACCTTAAGTTAACCCGACGTGTCTCGTTTTCAGAAGAATCTATGCTTATTTAGTTGCACAGTATTTGAACTGAACTTGAATTGAACTGAAACTGCCGATTAGAATTTAACTCATGTTTAATAAATGTAACTGTGATATTTGGTTATTGCAAACTTTAAAATTCTTTTTGTATAATATATTTCTCTGTGTAGGGGCTAATGCTTTAACCTTTCAAACATTTGGTATAGAATGGTAAAGTGGAACGATGAGCTATGATAAATAAAACTGTTCCTATTAGGGCTTCCAATCCCGCAATACCGAGTTATGAGTCGTGAGTCAGCATTAAAAAATACATACAACTTCAAATTTTCACCCATCTACGATCAACAATTACTTTTGTATATATGCGATTTTAATATCGGCAATACAACGTTTGCTGGGTCAGCTAGTTTCATTTAAAAATTAAAATGCACTCGTTTATGAATCGTGGCAAATTACAATGAATATGCTTACAACAATATTATGTACGGTTTATAACTCGTACACTCTAGTTTTAGTTTTTAACTCACTTTTAGATTTATAAAGTAATCATAAGCGAAATTAGCATGTAGTGTTTACACAAATAAAATTTGTAAAACAAAATTTTATGAACGATGCGGGACTCGAACCCACGACCTGCGTCGTTCCATGCCGGTGCTCTTACCAACTGAGCTAACCGTTCGAGTACCGCCTCGCTACAAAATTCTGTTTGCTTTGTTCAACTCTCAGATTGTGGCTTCATAAAATTTTGTTTTTCAAATTTTATTTGTGTATTAATCCTAGAAGTGAGGGTTATCACTTTAAAAATATAACAAATTATGTAGTGTATATCTTTAAATGATTTTTCATACCCTGTGCATGTAACTTAAATTGTTAATAGTTTAAGAAATATTTTTATGAAAAATCACTGGTTAAATAAATAAAATAAATTTTGTAATTATATTCATGCATGAGCAATATAGTACTCTTTTGGCTTTGTGTTAATTTATTTTTTCAATTATATGACTTGTTATAGCTGTTGGTCTTTCTATAAAAATAATATATGTAATAATAATATATATAAAATAATAATATATATAGCATACTAGCTGACCCAGCAAACGTTGTATTGCCGATATTAAAATCGCGATACAAAAGTAACTTTTGACTACGGCATATACTGTTGATCGTAGATGGGTGAAAATTTGAAGTTGTATATATTTTGAATGCTGAATCATAATCAAACAAATTGAAAAAAAAATGTCAAAAAAAAATAAAAAAAAATATTCGTGTGGACACCCTTAACATTTAGGCGTATGAAAAATAGATGTTGGCCGAGTCTCAGACCTACTCAATATGCTCACAAAATTTCATGAGAATCAGTCAAGCCGTTTCGGAGGAGTACGGGAACGAAAATTGTGACACGAGAATTGTATATATAAGATAAACGACGATGATACAGAAAACGTTCTTAAAAATAAAGCTATCAATTATTAACACTTATTTAATCTTGTGCACAGTACGACATACTAACAAAGACTTAATAAAAAAAATACACACACGCAAACATATATACACACACACACGCAGACATACCTCTTTTTAGTGGGTTTGCTAATTATGTTTAATAATGTATAACCTTTCGGAAGGACCTAGCCTTTGCAACTCAGGGTATCCTATCGCAGAGGGTGCACAAAACATTCTGTACCATATATTATTAGTCTTGAATAAATGATTATTATTATTATTATTGTATGTTTCAGGAGCGTTTCCTGAACACAGAGAGCGGGCCCCTGTCGGAGGAATGCAGCAACACGCTGGTAGATGTGACTCGCGCGCTGCTCGGGTCGCCACCCCTCCTGGGGGACGTGGCGCTCTTGGCCGATTTTCTGCTGCTCATGCATCAGGTTTGTAATGATAAAGTGACATATTTGGTGCAGTGTGTAGGAGTGGGTAATTTAATAAAACTGTTACATCTGTATTTTAAACTTTCCACACTTTGAATTGCAATATAAAAATTAAAAGACAATTAGGGCAGCGTTGCCCCTTACAATTTCCAATCAATAATGTGTCCTCGAACTGAGCGCTCTGACTTATATAGGGCACGACCGTCTACCGTAAAGATGCTACCTAACTGTTAGTTAGCACTACTGCAGTGCCAACTAACTAACACGAATTAAATTAACTAAAGATCTGAATATAATATGCTATTATTGTTGTTTCTAATTATAGTGATAATTATATTAAATAGTATTTAAATATTAACAGTAGTTAGATGAATGTTATTATTAATTGGGATACCATAAGACAGTTCATGACGTTGGTAGCGCCTGTAAACACATCAAGCTGACACATGTTAATCCTATACTGTGATATTTTTTTATTTATTTACTAGCTGACCCGGCAAACGTTGTTTTGCCATATAAATTGTATTGATCTTTTCCTTGCTAGTTGATAAGAGATGGCGCTAGTTGTATTCATTAGTAACAATCACACTTCTTTTATATTTTGTATAATTCAGACTATAGTTTTATAAATTATAGCCTATTTGTTATTCTGGTGTGTAAGCTATATTATTGTAAAGTTTCATCAAAATCTATTCAGTAGATTTTGCGTTAAAGAAGTTCAAACATACATCCAGACATACAAACTTTCACATTTATAATATTAGTAGGATTCAATAGAAACAAACGGTCACATTCATAAATTGATTACATAAACCGGATATTAAATCTAGACCTAAAGTTCCCTAATTTTTAAAACAGCCAATACAGATATGAAAATTAGTAAAAGATACAACTAATAATATTTTTCTAAATTTGGTTACGAGTTTTTAAATGTATTGTGACAGCATTTTTAAATGAAGCTAATGATATAAACATGAAAAGGTCTAAGTGGCAAAGTTCGGTATTCATATAATTCACACTCTCTTCTGATAAAACAGTTTTTAACATAAATGGTCCTGCTATGCGGAATGCTGAATAACGGTTTATTAACACATTTACGCTCATATCTACGGGGTACTATACATGTTATGTTAGGCTGGAACATCAATCACGTTATTGAAAATTTTGAAAAATAATATAGAATCAAAATAATTGCGACGAAACTGTAAAGACATAACGTTGAATTTTTTTATTGAAGTCTCATAGTCCACATATTCGTGATTAAATCTTTAAAGCCACGTATTCACTAGTAAACATTTGTTGATAAACTGTTTATGAAACTTGGCCGTCCACACTTGTCAGTTGTTCACAGGATGTCGCCCGAGGAGGTAGTGATGCTCTCTGCTGCTTACATAACAATTCACAAGAGCATTAATCGAAAAAAAAAAGAAGAAAAGGTGGTGGATTCGAAACTATTTGTTGTATAGAAGTGATGTATTTAATGAACTTCACCAGACTGTCACCAACTGACTTTTGTTTATAAACTAGATGTTTCGTCTTGCTCTCCACACGTAGTGGGGAGCACAACAAACAATGTTTCATCACCTATGTTTCTGAACTGTTTATAAACTGTTTACAGAGATGATGAAACATTGTTTGTGAACAGTTTATAAACAGTGTTTATTAACAAATGCTTATGAATGAATACGTGGCTTTATCCAGACATCTAACAAACTTTGTTTGAACACTTTTTCTATCGATATGTTTACTATATTTTAGTAATAAAAATATAGTTATAAAGTCGCGACCGTTGCTCAAGCACGACTCTTCAATCAATTGACAGGCGAGCGACACGTTCATCACTCACTCCCGAGCCAACTTCTACTTTCTGGTGAGTACGGCCACGCCCGAGGCTACCGACTTCAACATCCTCCAGCTGCTGGGCAAGCGCAACAAGAAGCGACGCTCGTCTGCGGGCCGGCGGGACCTCGTGGACCGCTCCAGCGCCTCCAGTGTCTCCAACGAGGACGCACCAGGGGAAGAGGACGGGCTCGATGCCGCCGCCGACTGCAAGCAGATCAAGACACAGCTCAACTCACACATCAAGGACAGCAGGTTGGTCACTAGTAATACTGAACAAATATGTTCGATTGGTGATTATGATTCTCATAGGAATAAATTTCTTGCCTCGCACAGCCACTTTGTGGAATCACTTACCGGCTGCTGTTTTCCCGAACAGATGCGACCTAGGGACCTTCAAGAAAAAAACATACTCCCACCTTAAAGGCCGGCAACGCATCTCGCGACACCTGTTGTTGCGATTCTCCATGGGTGGTTGCACCTCTCCCCATCCCGTGAGCCTCTTGCCCGTTTGCCCCCTCTTATATAAAAAGAAAAACCAGAATTTCTGTGCGGAAATCTTGAGCCGCACTGCATTGTAATGGATAGGCCGTATTAATTACCAACAGCTAAAGGTCCTGCTCGTCTCGTCCTTTAGTGTCATAAAAAAAGGAATTGATATGTGCTACGGCAACGATTTCGACTTGTGTCAAACCGACTAACAAAAATACGCACAACGTGTGCGCACAACAACAAGAAGACGGGTTTCTTTTTCTTGTCCATAAACGCAGCAGTTGTGGTAACTATCTCATTTCCAATATTTTTGAATTTTTAGCATTTTCTACTACTTTTCCCCAGATATTATAATGTCAATTTAATGACAATATTGCCTTGTTGTTCAACAATTTCATACAAAATGTAGGTTGGCTTTCTGGGTATTTGTTTACTCAAACACTGGACTAATTTATGCTGTATTAGCGTCAATGCTCCATTTTTCAAAGGAACTTTGTTTTTTTTGTAGGTTATTTTATTATATTATTACTATTTTTTAAATTAAAATACGGGACGAGATGAGAAGGAAGTTCAGCTGATGGTAATCCCTGCCCATTACAATGCAGTGCCGCTCAGGATTCTTGAAATGCCCAAAAATTCTGAGCGGCGCTACAGTTGCGCTCGTCACCTTGAGACATAAGATGTTAAGTCTCATTTGCCCAGTAATTTCCCTAGCTACGGCGCCCTTCAGACCGAAACACAGCAATGTCCAACATGACTGCTTCACGGTAGAAATAGACGCCACTGTGGTTCCCATAATCTAGCCTGCATCCTGTACAAAGCAGCCTCCCACTGGTATCTACTATCCGTAATGATAATAATTCATGAAGCTTTTGCAGTAAAGTAAAACATTTAATCTTTCAAAATTCATCTCTTCATACTCTTTGGTTGATTGGAAAGAAAACAAATAACTGGGTACAAAGCTGGTTGTCATTCCTGCATGAGCCACTATTCTATCAAAGTTTTTTTTGATAAAGAAAAATATATTTAAATTGAAAGACCTCTTTCAATACATCCCGGCCTAATCGTGGAATGTACTCTTAGATTGCCTTAAGTACACCTTCCCCAATACGTGCTGAGAATGAGAAATTCCTTAATAAAATATCATCACTCCCAAAAAACATAGAAGTTGTATAATCACGAATTAACACAATTAATAATTTCATGACTGGAGCTGAGGAAAACAGAGTTGGGTTGGATTTGATAGAGCAATATCCAGATATACCAAAATTCTTTATACAAAACGACGAAAGTGTTAGGTGTGTGAATGAGTTTAAAATTATGACTTTGAATTAGAAAAGTGAAAATGAGTTGCCGATCCTGCACTCAATTTGCACTTAAGTGCCGCACCTTATTTATATACTGGTATCCTGCGCTGTTTCAATGTCAATTCCTTTCAAACAATTCTTCTCGACCAACATATGAAAAATAAATGAATCCAAACCATAGACTAAGTATAGTAACTAGACATCGGTTTGGCGTGGCCAACATGAGACAAATAATGTCCTATATTATATAGGTACAATAGGTACATAATATAACACAAGTGTTCTTTCACTGTCATTTTAACATCGTAAACACAACATCACACCATATTTCCTTCGATTCTACTTAAAATTGTCACTGATGTTGAATAAATAGTGGATGTTTTACACGTTTCACAACAATAATAGCTATTTTTATAGACGCAAATAAAAGTAAACAAAATATCTGAGCAGCGCTGTCAAGTTTGTTTAGCAAACCGGGTGTGCTGACCTTGAAAAAACCGGCACGCATGGCGAAACAAAAATCTAATCACTCTATCTCATTTCTTTACATAAGACTTCGCATAAGTTTTTCTTTATATCGTGTGAGTGAGACGGAAGATATCAATTAGTCTCGTTACTATACTTGATCTATGATTCAAACCCAATTAGTAGTAATAATACACTAGTGACAATGTTCGACACCTTTTTTTTTCACAAAAATATTGATCAGGTCAGGTCGTAAAGAATTAGGCCGACGCGCTTGGGGAAGTTCCACTCACCCACTAAAACGCACTGAATAAACTATTGTCGAGGCTAATTATTGCAGTGTTTGTAGATAAGGGCTGGGTGTGTATTTTGATCTTAGATCATTTAAACGATAGAGATTGATTATGACAGCTATGAAAACGTCGAAAAAATTTGAGTTCCGTGTTAACCTTTATTTTGAGCAATTCACGCACACTAACACAAAGTGTCATACATATCGCGAGTGTAAGACGTAGCTTGTCACGCACACTAAAGTTATAAACCTGGCCAGTTTGTATCGGAGACAATAGCAAGAGACTCCATCTAGACGTATTAATTATCTAAGGTTTTCATCATAAAAATATCCCAGGTTTGTCTGATGATGGGTAATATTAAGAAATTGTGTTCTTAATTTTCTCTACTCAACGGTCGTTGAACTTTTAATCAAGATATATTGACGCATAAAACATTGTTATTTTGCTAAATAGTAATCCTGTGTTGAGGATGCCTCCTCCTCGTATTCCATGGCGTTAAAGTAACTCTCAACTGTATAACTTCATACACTAGTAATGTTTTTGTATTGGAAAATTTAATGATTTTATCTGCTGTAACATTCATTCAACAACATCTCAATTTCAGGAAAAGTATCTCATCGATGTCGGAAAACTCGGAGTTGACGGGTGGTAAGTGGATGTTCAAGTCAATAATATTTGTTTATGAAGGATTTGGGAATCTTTAATAGATATTTCAACAATTTTAATAGCTGTCTATGCTCTATTATCAAATATACCTCTGTAAATAAATACTAACTCTGTTCTTATGGTGTTAGTTTGTATATACTTTTAATATAGTACAGCAGTACAATATTCGAATTATTCATTTTGTTGTCTACATTTAGAACTGAAATATATTGTGTAGTGTGTATATCGCAGATAGAGGGAGCGGCGGTAGCGGGGTGACGGGAGAGGTGGAGTTGGAGGGGGGAGAGAGTGACCAGTTAGGGGACTACGACGTGATCGACGAGGAAGAGTTGAGCACCGCCACGAATGATGCGTACACGGGTGCGCTGTACCGAGAGGTGAGGAGCAGGGTTTTGATGTTGGTGCTGTTGAACATAAATGCGAAGCGAACCGAAATGAAAGCGTGGAGAATGCGAACCGAAGCGGAGACGTCGAAATACATAGTAGGCCACTGACCTGTATATATAAATCACTGGACAGGCTGTTCCATATGTTTGACGACAATTTTTTCGTGCCTATTTGAAGCGCCACTCGCGAGCGTCCAGAGAACAAATTTTGACATATAATGACCAATGGTTGCGAAGAACGTACTAATGCACTGCAATGCACGCACGCTCTGAAGTATTTTTGCATTTTGAATTAATTTCGTTCGTTTTTTATACTTCTAGAATCAACGCAATAAAGTACACAATTTTTATTGTAAATAGTTTCCCACCATCTGTCAATGTTTGCTGAGGTTGTCATCAGTAGTTGTAGTACCGCAGACTCGCCACGTGGCCAACAGCGCCAAAATGGCGAATATGAAACAGGCACAAAAGCACTTTGACAGCCCCCAGTCCAGTGGTATATAGTAGAGGTAAGTGAACCTGACACAGCAAACCGAAAGCGAAGCGTTGCGAAACACAACCGTCGTGCTTCGCTCTTGCTTCGCGTGTCACTTTCGCTCTCTGTTTGACGTCAGTCATACAAAGCCAGCTAATACAACTATCTCGCTCACGCCTCGCTTCGCGCGCTCGCCTTTTCATTGACCTGGCGTGACACGCCTTTCGGTTCGCTGCCTTTTTGATAATAGCTTAGTTAATATACGCGATAAGCGGCGATGTATGAGAGGTACTGTCTTACGATTGAGTTTACTATTGCTTGTATTAAAAATAAATTAAATACCTTAGATACTACAGTGTCTGAAGACGAAGGTTTTCAATCAGTGTGTGTTGCCAGTGATGACTTACGGTACACAGACGTGGTCGCTAACTATGGGCCTTATGAGAAAGCTCATGGTCGCTCAGAGGGTAATATGCTGGAAGTTTCTCTGCGAGATCGAACCAGAAATGAGGAGATCCGAAGGAGAACCACAGTCACCGGCATAGCCTAAATGATTCCGAAAGTGAAGTTTAAGATCGACGGAATACGTTGGACAAGGGCAGTGCAGGACCGATCGTACTGGAGATCTTAGGGGGAGGATTTTGTCTTTCGTTGATGATGATTTCTTGTATTAATTAATGAGTATAGTCGTATTAATTAATAAGTATTTTTGACTTGGAGGCGGGCGTCCGCGCGGGTGCTGAGCCTGGATGGAGCGCGTGCGAGGGTCTACTGCTACTACTGAGGGACGCGCTACGAGCCACGCCTGCCGACCAGCTACCACAGGTACACTAAGACCAAAACTCTTAAATGTCACTTATATTATCAAAACATGACTCTTAAAGAATACTTTTTGACGTACATTTGGTAACCACCACGGCTTTAGAAACAAATGACGCACTGTGTAAGAAGTCGAGGCACAAAATAGCGGCCAAATGCGAGTCGGACTCGCCCATGAAGAGTTCCGTAGCAGTAAGTAACGTAATATAAAAGTTCTATAATAATAATAATATTTGAGTTGATTAATTGATTTATGACGTATTAAAAAAAACTATTTACTAGATCTCGTTCAAAACCATTTTCGATGGATGTTTGCATGGTAATGTACATAATATATTTTTTTTAGTATTATTATTATCATATTTTTCAAGTTACAGGGGGGGGGGCACATATTGGAAGTGTCTCTCGCTCAAATTATTCAGTTTAGAAAAAATGATATGAGAAACTTTAATATAACTTCATACTACATAAGATTAATTTAAGAGTTCCTTGCAGACTTGAAAGACACACTCTTCAAAATGATGTGTTTACCAACAAAAGAGCACATACATTCCACATTAGTAATAGTTATACAAGACGAGCTTGTAAGCTTTCTAATGAAAAATTTGGAACTGGAAAATTCAAAATTATGATTAAAGAAGCCATATCTAAACATAATTAGCATTAGCACATCTTTCTGTTTTATTTTCATAACGTTTTGTTAAGGTTTGTATTGTATAGGTATTATATTTTATCACTTTATTTGTATTTAAAGACATATTTTATTAGCAGTATTTATAACAAAGCACTCACATTGTATGTTATTAAGTACTTACAGAATTAGTTTATGGAACTAAAGGTCTTCATTAAATAAAATAGTGTAAATTATTTGAATTGTGACCGTTTGTATCCTGAATAAATGAAATACCTAAACAAATAAAAGTAATTGATTGTTCCAGCCCGTCGGCACCGCGGTCCATCCCGAGCAGATCGTAGTATTGGCCAATCACAGCAGCGCACGCGTGCGGGCCGCCGTCGTGCGACTCGTGTGTGCGCTCGACCACCGACGCACGCATCCGCTCATTTACGTGCATCTCGCCAACCAGGTGCCCCGTCAACACCCGAATATCTAGCTAACTACTCTAATGATACTTGCACTGACCTCTATAAATAACACTGGACATGCTGTTCCATGTGTTTGACAGCAAATTTTTTGTGCCTATTTGAAGCGCCACAAAGTATCCAGAGAACTAATTTTGACGTATAATACAAATGGCTTCAAGAGAAACGTACAATACTCTGAAGTATTTTTGCATTTTGAATTAATTTCGTTCGTTTTCCGTGTTATTTTTACTATAAGAATCAACGTAATAAAGTACACAATTTATTTTGTAAATAGTTTTCTTTTGATGTTTGTTTAGCTGTGGTTGTCATCACTAGTTTAAGTACCGCAGACTCTCGCCACATGGCCAACAGCGCCAAAATGTCGAATCAAACAGGCACAAAAGCACTTTGACAGCCGCCAGTCCAGTGATATATAATAGAGGTATACTTCCATAGATCCCGCTGTGACGTGTCACATGTCACTGGCGTTAATAGTCGAGATGTTACCAGTTACTTAAACATACAGACATAATTTTACAAAATTCTTGTTTCACAGTATTTGTTACTAGATGGCTAGATTAATTTTTATGAAATTGTATTTGTGGCAGGTCTGATAATCGGGCGTAATCGATTTTTAATACTAATTCCTTCAAATATATAAATCATTCGAAAATATACACACTAGGGTCTAGGTCATGTATCAATAATCATGAGATTGAAATTAATAACACTATAAATAAATTAATACAATGGCTTGATATAAATAATTTGAAAATAAATCTTAATAAATCCGTATATATCAATTTCAATAAATGTTATAATCCTAAATACAATATACAACTAAAAATAACGACAATTAAAGAAGAAGCACATACAAAGTTTCTAGGAGTAATAATAGATGAGAACTTCAATTGGAAAGAGCAATTAGATAATATATGTAAGAGAATAAATAAGTTCGTATATGCGCTTAAGCAAGTCAAAAGAGTAACAAGCTTAAAAACTGCTATAATGACTTATCACGCACATGTAGAATCGGTACTGCGCTACGGGCTTATATTATGGGGACACAGCACAGATATCAAAAGAGCATTTATTGCTCAAAAAAAGTGTATTAGGGCAATGTACGGGATGCATCCTGAGCAATCGTGTCAACCCATATTTAAAAAACTAGGATTGTTACCTTTGCCGTCGCTTTACATCTTCGAGATATGTATGTTTGTAAAAAAAAATAAAGAATTGTTTAAATCAGCTAATGATCTAAATCCGCGGAAACGACGTGATCCACAAAGACTCGTTCTTCATGATGTTCCAAAAATTACCAAATATAATAAAAGTTGTGTATGTAATTGTGTTCGTATTTATAATAAGTTACCGAGTAGCATAAAAAATTTAAATTCTAGATTATTCAAGAATAAGCTATATAGTTGGCTAAATGATTATAATTTTTATAGTATTAAGGACTTTATGGAAATGAAATTCTGATTATATACATTGTGTTTAAATATTTGCATGCTAGGAATAGTGCTGGCAAAACATGTAAGCTCTTATTATTTATTTAAATTTAAACACCATTGTATACTATGTTTTTTGCAAATAAATATATTATTATTATTATTATCATCTAAGAAGCATAGATGTTAATTAAATGGTTAAATTTTTGTATTAGTTAATAGACAAAAAAATAGATATTTCAAGTGGTTGAAAATATTACGACTGTCTAGCATATGCTTCTTTCCTCCTCCTCGCGTCATTTTCCTCATTACTGAGGGTCGTGACTCCCCCGCTGCATCAGTTTCTCCCCCTTGCGATGTCCCTCCATCTGCTGCGATCTTTAGCTTCATGAAGGGCATTGTGGAAGTCGATATTCAGAGAAGTTCGTATTTGGCCCGACCATCTCGTGGGACGTTAGCCAACTACCTTGCCTGACACCATCAACTGTTCAAGATTATGACCCTCTTTACCAGCAATACGTCCGAAGAATTTCTGCATCCTACGAAGGTGTATAGTGGAAAGTCTAGTTTTGACATTGAGCTCTCTCAGAATAGACAGCATTTTTCTCTAGCCTCACATTTCAAAGGCGTCTATTCGGTCTCTGTCGGCCTTTTTCAACTGAATATGGAGAAAACTAGCGAAGTCACCAATTTGGTTTTAGTTTTACGCGTGATGTTACGGTGTCTCCACATCTTATATTATCTTATGCAACTGGGACATTGCATTTTTGGCCATCCCTATACGTCTCCTTCTCTCTTTTTCGCATGCTTCTTTATGAGGACTTTAAAATATTTTCAATACATGAGACTACTTATTATTAAGATTATAATATCTTTTATTTAATATAATCAGATATGCCAGTACGAGGGTAGCGCGGAGGTCGGCGAGGCTTGCGCGGCGCTACTCACAGGGCGGGATGTGCCGCTACACGACCAGACACATGTGAGTGTACCGGGCCGATGAGCCAAAAATTACACCAGTACTTATTACTTTCCCTTGCCATAGTTCCTCATTGCAATGAATCTTGCTGACGAGAATTAAAAAAAAATATACTACATTAAACGTAGACGGGACGTAAAACTGCTTTAGCCATAGCCGACATAAGCCGGCAGAAAAATCTAGTCAAGATCGCCGGAATACGTTGGATGAGGGCAGCAGAGGACCTATCGTCATAAGGATCCTTGGGGGAGGCCTTTGTCCAGCAGTGGACGTCTTCCGGCTGATGATAATGATGAAATTAGTAATGTTTTTAAAGTACCCTCACTTCTAGGATTAATACACAAATTAAATTTGAAAACAAAATTTTATGAACGATGCGGGTCTCGATCGTGAGAGGTCGTTGTTTCGAGTCCCGCATCGTTAATAAAATTTTGTTTTTAAAATTTATATGTGATGGTGAAATTGTTATGAAATTATTAAAACTTCCGTAAGTATCGATTGTGAGAAAGTGTGTTTTCCCTGGCATATACATTTGGCTTCTCCTGGTGCCGTTATCTCAGTAGAAATTGGTAATATGTAACATTCCCGCTCGGTGACAGGAGGAGGTGTGGGACGACGTAAGCGACTCATGGTGCCGGCGTGCGTGCCCGCTACTGGGCGTGTTGCCCGCGTGCATGAGCCACACGCCACTTGCGTGCGCACTGCTCGCCGTACTGGCGCGGCTCATAGATAAGGTATTTTTCTCAAACATGTATGGAAATATTGTTATTATTTTCGAACAAAGAACACGCGAGGTATCGTATTTTCGGACAAAGAAAATCAAATCGATTGCAGGAGCGTTTTTTGAATTTGGTACTGGGTTATTAAATACTCTTTGATTGGAGCGCTCTTGTCATTCTTGGCATACCTTAGTCTCTGTGCGTTTGTCCCTGTCGGCACAGATGATAAAAAAAATAGCGGCAAATCTGAAAATTTCTCTTGATTTGTTATTTACATACCTACTTACTTAATAATAATTAAAATGAGTGTCAACGGTTCAGAAAGTGAAATGGAGATTGATTGTACTCCACCAGATTTAAGATCAGAAGCCAAATTGGCAAAGGAAAACCTGCTTCTAGCGAAGTCAAAAGAAAAATACATGAAAGTATATGAAAATTTTATGAGTTGGAAAAACGAGAAAAAAGTGAACACTTTCTCCGAAACAGTATTTTTGGC
>CATIXN010001770.1:0-13428 GCA_949711725.1 Leptidea reali
CATACCAGTGGGAGGCTCCTTTGCACAGGAAACCGGCTAGATTATGGGTACCACAACGGCGCCTATTTTTGCGTGAACACAGTTATGTGTAAACATAACTGTGTAAACATATATTTCTATGTGTAAACATAACTGTGTTTCGGTCTGAAGGGCGCTGTAGCTAGTGAAATTACTGGGCAAATGAGATTTAACATCTTATGTCTCAAGGTGACGAGCGCAATTGTAGTGCCGCTCAGAGTTTTTGGGTTTTTCAAGAATCCTGAGCGGCACTGCATTGTAATGGGTATGGCGCATCAATTACCATCAGCTTAACGTCCTGCTCGTCTCGTCCCTTATTTTCATTAACTCCACGTCATCAACAGGTCAGTCGATAGAGTTCGCGGACACTGTGGATAGCATGCTGCAGCGGGCGCTTGGCCTGCCGCCTGATGCGCAGCCCGAGGACGAGCCCGAGCCGGAGACGGAGGCGGAGGCCGAGAGCGCAGATGCCGCCGAAGGGGACGCCGAAGACCACGACGAACTGTAATGTGCGCACGTGACGTGACGCGGCTCGCTGGACACGTGTTATTTTATATATATTTGAAAGTGAACACAGTGTGATGTCGGTTCCCGGCGGGACCGGGTCGCCCATATCGCCCGTGTTCTACGGGTTCCTCAGTTTATAAACGAGTGCGTTGTGTCGGTGAGCGAGCCGTCTGCGGCGCGGGTGAGATGCCACGTGTTTTGCTAAGACTGCGTTATTTTATACTTGCGTGTGTATGAGATGATAGATGTAAATAAATTATTATAATTTGTTCACGTTGTTTCCTTGATCCAAACCTGATTTTTTTGTATGGCAGAACGAGCGTTACCGATCGCCTTATGTTACAGTCATCACACTGGAAGGAGTTACGGTAGCGTAGTCGGCCTTTAGTAAAGTGTACGCGCTTTTGAAGGTACCAATGTCGGATCGACCTGGCACCCCGCAAGACAGCTCGTCCCAGAGCTCGGTTGTATGTGGCAAAAGGTTACTTGGTCACCTAAATGCCACACATCACTAATATAAAAATAACTACTGTAAAAAACAAACAGAATAAATAGTACACACTATGTTAAATACGATAATTGACACGGATATAAGTTGAATGCGGAAACATCACTAAAAATTAAAATCCCTTAGATTAAATGCTACGACAAAAAGAATATTTCATATTAAATGTGTTCAAAAATCTTGAGAAACCCTGACTTATTTATTCTTCCAGTAAACTAAGGTCATCCCCTGACCTCGGTCCAAGGCGTATAGCTAGAATCAGCTGGGCGGCGCGGCGGCTCAAACGAATAAGGCGGGCGATGTTTATTATTAATACATAACTTTCGTTTTTGCCGCCGCCCGCGCGTCCTTGCAGGGTACATTAATGCAATGGGTATGTTAATAATTGTTTTTGATGTGAAACATCTATAGGCGGAGGGTATCCCTGGGTGTTGGCGTGGCGATACATACAGGCCGTGGCGACGCTTCGCCACGCTATATTATTGTTACCGCCATCTATACGTATTACGTAGTACTTTCTCTTGTGGTAACTTCGAATTTCAAAAGTTCTGTTTATTGTGGTAAAACAGAACTTACATAATCATTTTAACAATGTAATACTAATAATTATACTTTCATTTGTTGAGTTCGATTCAGGCAGCCAAACCGAGCACACCTGTGCTCCGTTATCTGTCCTTATTCGAATATTTTATTACCTGCGTCTTGCACTACCTGCTCTGGCCACCTGTGGCCACGGGCGAGACATTGTTATCGCACTCTATTGTTCGGGATTCCTAGAGTCCTGCACCTGCTCGGTCCCTTCGCGGAAGATCGAGCGTTTATTCGTCGGCGCAGTATAAGAGCTAAGTCTTAGTAGTAGTCTTTTTATTATTACTCTACTTTTGTTATTTTCAGCGATTTGCAGTTACTCGTGTAACGGCCCATCAGGGCACGCCCCCGTTGCGTCTTATTAATAAATACTTATTCATTAGTTATTTATTTAACATAGTTCGTTGTTACCGACCTCTATCTCCTCTGTTGTATCTCCTCTCTGCCTCGGGCAGCGGGGATTCAATGTACCAATAAACTAAATAATATGGCTGAACAAGCCGAAAAAGTAAGTAGCCTCGGGAGCTACATATATCTTAATTACCCTGAGGTATATGCCGGACCTCGCGTCCACCTCCGCACCAGCGGAATGTGGTGATGATGACGGCTTCTTAGAAGTCGTCAACCGTAAAAAGAAAAAGCGCGGACACGTATCGCCTTCTTCTTCGCCCGCGTCACCAGCAAAGCGGCCCGCTGCCGCTTCCTCTCCCACTCCCGCTGCCAAGCCAGTGGGCCCAAAACGTCCCCCGCCCATCTTTATAGAGGACAGGGCCCGCTGAATGGCCTTTAAAAATAAAATCCCGAAATCGCTCTCCTACGCAGCGAGAGCGTAGCAATCATTAATAAAGGTGGACACTAGGGAGGTAGCGGATCAAACCGCAACTAGACTTGTTCAGGGATTTCGTTATCGAACATCAGTTAGACCTTGTCTTGATTCAGGAGACGCTCCAGAAACCGAACGTTCGCGATCCGCGTATCGCAAATTACAATCAAGTTAGGAATGATCGTGCCACGCAGCGCGGTGGTGGCACCCTCATATACTTCAGGAGGTCCCTTCACTGTATTCCTATCGATCCTCCAGCGCTCACCAACATTGAGGCGTCCGCCATCCGAGTCAGTATGGCGAATCACCAGCCGATCACTGTGATATCAGCTTACTTACCACCTAGTAAATTAATTCTAGAATCAGATATCAATTCTTTACTCGGCTACGGGACTGCTGTTATTGTAGGTGGCGATCTTAACGCCAAACACGCCAGCTGGAACAGCAGATTCCCTAACAGAAACGGCAGACTGCTAGACTCACTGACAGACACACTACACTTCTCGGTAATGGCTCCCTCCGTGCCAACTCGATACCCACATAACGTAGAACACAGACCCGACATACTTGATGTTGCTTTATTTAAAAATGTATCACTTAATGTAAATTCAATAGAAGTAGTTCACGATCTAGACTCACACCACCGGCCGGTCATTGTAAACCTAGGCCCGCCCGTTAATTACCAGTCACCCACTAACACAATGATCGACTGGCAACGGTTGAAGAAGGAACTCGAGACCACAACGTCCGAGCACCTGGATTCAATACCTGACGTCATTGACTCGGTTGACATAGCCCAGAGTGCTATCTCCTGTGTGACATCTCACATCCACAACAAGATGGAGGCCTGCACCAGGCAGGTGCCTACAATGCAACCGCATCGGCTAATACTGCCACCAGAAGTCAGAGAGCTGCTCACTGAGAAGCGCAGAGCCACTAGAGCATATGATAGGTATCCAACACTCGAGAATAGGCGTCACCTCCGCTATCTACAGCGAGTGGTAAAGGAACGGATTGCGTAACTCCGCGGCGATCGTTGGGACCACTTGCTCAGCGACCTGAAGCCGACGCACGTGGCGTTCTGGAAGCTGCCTCGCGCGTTCAAACAGGAACCGCCTACAGTAATGCCTCCTTTGGACAGACCGGGACTGCTGCCGGCCCTCGATGACGAGGACAAGGCGGAGTGCCTTGCCGACAGTCTCGAGAGTCAGTGCACCCCGAACGCAGCTACCGACCCAGCCCATGTTAATGAAGTAAACTGTGAAGTTGAACGTCGCATCTCTCTTAGCCCATCAGGCGAGCCAAAATAGAACCCACCTCTAGTATAGAGGTGAAAGGAATTATAAGGGAGCTTCACTCCAAAAAGGTCAAAACTCATTAATTTATTAGTAACCGTTTTTAATATACTTACTGCTATTACATTGCGCGTTCCCCGAACAATTGAAGGAATCCATTGTTATCGGTTTTCCCAAGCCTGGTAAACGTAAAACTTGTCCCAGTAGTTATACCCCATTAGTTTAATTAACTCTTTAGGTAAACTATACGAACGTCTGATTCTCGTGCGCCTCAAATATTATATCGCGGAGCAGAACATGATACCCGACCATCAGTTTGGTTTCAGAACTGCTCACTCGTCTCCCCAACAAGCCCACCGACTCACTGAGTATATTCTCAAACGAATCCAATACTGTACAGTTACAGCGGCCGTATTTCTCGATGTAGCTAAAGCTTTCGACAAGGTATGGCATAACGGCTTAATCTTTAAGCTGTATGAACTGGGTATGCCAGACAGGCTCGTGCGCATCATACGAGCCTACCTTACTGATCGAAGCTTCCGCTATCGAGTAGAAGGCACGTTATCCACGCCCCGACCCATCAGGTCGGGAGTGCCTCAGGGCTCAGTTCTGTCCACGACCCTCTTTTCACTCTTCACGAGTGACCTCCCGAAGCCTCAGAAAGTGCAAATCGCACAATACGCGGACGACACGGCTCTTT
This sequence comes from Leptidea reali, assembly GCA_949711725.1. Taxonomy (NCBI): domain Eukaryota; kingdom Metazoa; phylum Arthropoda; class Insecta; order Lepidoptera; family Pieridae; genus Leptidea; species Leptidea reali. Next base: position 4,437 of record CATIXN010001770.1, read on the forward strand.
ATTAAGGCGCCACTCGGGGGCGCCTCGCGACTCATATAAGAGTGCTTCAAGCCGCCGTTAATGAACTAGGAGACTGGTTCAGAAAATGGCGGATTGAAGTCAATCCCTCAAAAAGCGCAGCGGTACTCTTTGGTAATACTAATAAAATAAAATCTTTGGCTATACCTATTGTTAAATTATATGGGACCCCTATTCCGTGCGCCCAACATTATAAATATTTAGGTGTTACGTTCAACAGTAACAACTTCGCAAAATATATCAGCACGGTTTGCAATAGAGTCCGGTTTGTCCTTAGCCGCCTGTATCCACTTGTGTGCAAGCGAAGGAAACTACCGCTCAGACACAAGGTGACATTGTACAAGACCATCGTACGTCCCATTATGTCGTACGCAAGCATCGTGTTTGCCCACGCGCCGCCGAGCCACTTGCGGCGTTTGCAAGTGGTTCAGAATAGATTCACGCGCACGGCCACCGGAGCACCGTGGTTCGTTCGTAACGTAGATCTCCATCACGATCTTGAGCTGCTGACCATCGCTCAACATTTCAAGGAGATATCGCGACGCTACTTTGATAAGGTGGCCGAGCGACCTAATATCTTGGTGAGGGAGGCATGTGCTTACACTCCTCTAGACCACAGTCTGAACAAACAGAGGCGACCTCGACACGTACTAGTCGACCCGGACGACTATATTACGATCGCGAACGCGACACCAGCACCATCACCAACACCGACACCAAACCAACCACACCGCCCTCGAAGACGTTGGCGCGGCCGTGTGCATCAAACCGTTGCCACTCGTCACTTTGACGATTTCCAGCGGCCACAACCTAATATAATACGATTCACACACTTTGATAGAAGCCCGACGAGATAGTCCTCGTCCTGTAATCGTTTAACACCACTCACACTCACATCACAAATCACACACCTACAATAATGCTAGACACAAATAGTCACACACTAATATACACTCACTCATACTTACATACATATATCACCGAACGCGCAGGCGAGTGCGAAGTCTCGTCAAACTTAGAGTCCACTGGACTAACAGATATATTAGATCGTTAGTGATCTTCTCTCCATCCAGCCTAGTGAGCAGGCGGTCCGAGGTTCGAGTCTCCGTCCGAGAGGCCCCGCGCCTACATTGAGCTACATTTTCGGCCTCCAAGGCCCCCGCCCGGCTTCGCTGTAAAAGCCTTCAGGGCTATCAGCACAGAGGAGGTTTTTAGTCGGTAGGGGGTGATTACACCCGAGCCTGACATATGGGCCCCGTTTCGGGGTCTTCAATACGTAAATGTATTATACTCCTCTCGAAAAAAAAAAACTTTCATTTGTTGAATAAATGCTTAAACACTGATACTAACCTAGTACCTACATTATTAAAATCTGTCCTTATTATAACCCGAATTTCAAAAGTTCTGTTTAATCTTGTAAAACAGAACTTACATAATTATTTTAACAATTACATAAGTATGAATTATATAATTATTTGACTTACAAATTGTTACACAATAGATTGATTGTTAGTTTCTTATATTTATTATTTATAACGATCAAATAATGTCTGATAGCGATAATTCAGAAAGTGAAAGTGTGCAGCCTCCTGCAAAGAAAGCAAAATCGCACTATGACACAATACCAAGTCATCAGTAAGTAAATTGTATTTTTATGATTCAAGTGCGCATTGGCCCGCATTAAGAACGTGTATATTTTGTAAAAATATAGTAATTGTATAATCTACTCTCTTCGTAGATTAAAATTTAACTGTCATCATTTTCTGGAGAAAATTCGTAATATTGTATTTTTTTATCATGCCATATTTAGTTCTTGTCATAATCTGTACTTTTGTGCCTATTACTTGTACAAAATAATTACGATTTTTCACATCTGCCAGGCGTCCCATGACGGCTCACAATTTTTTTAATGTGCTTATTTCCTGAAAAATCAATATTTATTTGTTCTCACTACTTGATACCAATATATCGCCTCAAGATATAGTACAGGATTTTTTAGTAAAAATTTTTTTAATCTTTAAAAAGTGTATAGGGGAACATGGGTATCAGTGGATCATTTTTTTTTGTACTGAGTTTCTTCTTTATTGACCAAGGTTTTTATTGTAATATGCTAAGGCATTCCTAATCTTTGGGATACGTGCTTAAAATGCCTATTTTATAGGTTAGTATATTTTATATGATAGTTTTTTCTAGTGCAGGGAATTGACCCAATGTGGCCCATGCACGGGTTACAAAGAATCAGGGTTCGGGCTACAATGGATCAAATGGGGCACCCTGAATCACAAGTATTTAAAATTCAATAAAACTTGTTTTTATTAAATGAATGTCTTTATTAGTTTAAAAAAGATATAATTATTAGTCATAGTTTTTGTTTTTAATCAGTCTATAAAGTTTCTAAATCACAAAATAGTCTTAAAGATCAATCAATCTAGAAAGTAACTAAAGATAGGTTTAATAACATAAAAAATATAGATATTACAAACTACAAAAATTTTAATCTAGGCCACAGTAAAACAAAAATGAACAAAATATAAGGCATCCAAAAATAAATCAATATTATATATTATGTGATCAATTTTTAATCTTATGGCCTTTTTCAAACTTTTGAACATATTTAGAACAGAAAACTAAAACTTAACGTAAATCTCTGTTTGTAAAATAAACGTCGAAATAATATAGACCTTGAGTCCTTTTTATGCTCCCAGTATACCCGGGTTTAGGCAATATCAATTTAATATCGAGCAATGTGACCGTGGCAAGATCTGGAACAACAGGCAGGTGAAATTTGTTTGAGTTTTTGACTGATTTCCTAAGAAAACTGACCTCAGTCTCTTCACTCTTTTCTCCTATTACTTTTGCAATGTAATAAATATTTTTACTCTTCACTTTAAATAATACTAATACGAAGTCCCCTTCTTTTGGCAATTTATCAGGATTAATGAAGCTCAGCTTCCTCTTCAAACACAGGTTCTTCTTCCGAATAGATGCTCATTTCTTCGTCTTCTTCACTGGAGCTATTATTACTTTTCTTTTCATAACATCTTTAGCCTGTATCTTAGTCTTTTTTTGCTTATATATATCTTCTGATGATTTGATGTATATCTTCTGATCTTTTATAGATTTGGTCTTTTTCGGGTGTATCTGTAGCAAGCATGGTTTTACCTTTTCGTCTTGCTGCTCTATTACCTTTTCTAGGATCAGCTTTTGGTAAGCCACAAAATTCTAAAGGACTAATGAATTTCCTAGCTTGTGCATTTGAGTCTATAAATGTACTAGAAGTTGGCGGTGGGCCATTAAATGCAGTGCAAGGTGGTTGTTTGACTGGTGTAGAAGAAGCTGGTTCAGTTAATAGTTGATGAAAGAAAATATTTTCTGAAGGAGATATCAATGGCACTAGTTCGACGTCATTTAAGGTTTCAATATCTTATTAAATAATTTGCTTTTTTTCCTGAACCTCAGTACGGTTATAGACGATTGAGTACATATATATAAAGAAAAAATGCATTTAATAACAAAAATCCAAGTAACTTTGAAGTAAGACAATTTTAAGTAGCACGTAAAAAAATTTTTGGATACTTACCTACTGATTGATGCGCTATCGCGCGTCCTCCCGCTATGATGGAAAGATTGCGACTAGTTGGGCCGCGCGGGGTATGGAAGAGCGTTATTGGAACCATCGCGTATATGTGTGGGTGCTATAGATACAGAACTATTTTAAATGATTCACTGTTCCCCGTGATCCACTGATACCCATGTTCCCCTACTAATAGGATTTAACTTTTTTTTCAATGCATGAAAAAAGGGCACAACACGATAACAAGGGTATGTGTTGAAATGTCGCGGTTGACTTGTGACGGAACCAAAACTATATGGGCGATTAAAATATTTATAATTATTTAAGATTGTGTAAGCTGTTAAATCCATCCTAAAATATATAAATTTTAAATATACCCGCAAGCGCCACCGGTCACGCAACATCGAAATCATGGTTTGATACTCAAATTAAAACTCATTTGACCTTCTTAGAGTTGACCACAGGCTTAAAAGCTCGAACCAGAAAACGAAGTCGTCTTATATCTCATATAGGCAGCGAGTACGGTTTTCTAGATGGAGCATTATTAATGTTCGAATCAAAAAAAAAAACACATAAATTAGCTCATTATGAAAATTGGTAAAAGGGCATTCTGCCAAAGATAATTCGATATTTGTTGCAATGTCCCTTAGCACTCCCGAAGATTAGAATCGAACCCCATAACGGACCGACGGAAAGCGCAAATTATTGAATAGCTCATATCCAAAAATATAAATTATGAAGAAAATATTATGAAAGCTCAGTTACCAGAAAGCGTAAAAAGAGAAAAATGTAATTATCAAAGTTTTGCTGGGGACAAGTTGGCTGAGGATAATAAAATTTAATATAAACGTAACCAATTCCATTTCGTCGACATCAAGCTCTTCAGACCCAATCAGAGAGCGAATATTAATATAGAAATTATTTATTTTATGTTAGGTAACCAATGTCAAATAAAGACATTTTTAAATATTTTACAAATGTAATAATATTAATCAAAATAAGTTTATTATAAAACTCAGTGACGTTGTGTATAGAACGTCAGTGATAAAACTACCTAGAAAAATGTTGATAATCTCTGAACTGTCATTTTGACAATGACATTTCTTTGTTTACATTTTTGACCTCGAAATTCGAATCACATATATTCTATCATATCTATACCCTTAGACTATGGATCCTCTATACCAGTTATATAAGTCTGCGCCAAAAAGTTTATATGCATCTGTCATTCTAATCACGAATCTCTTTTTACGATTTACAATGTTTGTCTGGCAAGGTGTTGGAACTATCAAGTGTCTGGCTACTGAGGAAACATGATCTATTTATTACCCAAGTATTATTTTAAAAAAATCAGCTTTTATAGTATAACGTAAGTAAAATTATAATTTCATTAACATTAAGGGTGTCTGGCAAGGGGTTGCTACGATATTAAGTGTCTGGCAATGAATAACGTGATTTTTAATAATATTCTGAAGGTAATACCGAAAAATCGCACTTTATTATTTGATGTATTTAGATCAGTATTTTACACACTTTTAGTACCGTTTACCCGCCAAAGCCACTGTAACCCAAATGGTCCATCGTTCTTACCGGTGTTGGGAGCATGCACTGACAAACTTTCGGCTTTTATAAAATAACGTGGGTCTGGAGTTCACGAGCTCTTGCTCTATCTTGCCCAGCGCGCAGATAGGTCTCATTTATACACATCAGATCCACTTTGTGGGATCCCGGATTAAGTAGCCCAATTTTCAATTTATCCTTCCTATTTGGCATTATTTTTAAATATAAATAAAATAATAAAATAAGCCTTTATTGCTGTTATTTTGAACTTAATTAACATAACATATTAAAAGTTTAATAGAGGTAACAAAATATCGTTAACTGAAACTATTAATCTATCGTTTGCATTCGGTTGTTCTCTCCTTGTAACAGCTTGTCTTTCGACAAAGACCTCCTCTAAGGCTTTCCACTTGTCTCTTTCTTTTGCTATACGTAATCATTCTGGGCCCGCTGCTTTCTTAAAATCATCTTCCCATCTCTTTGTCTGTCTTCCTCTGCTTCGTGTGCTTTCTCTAGGGTACCATTCGGTTATAATTTGGGTCCATTTCTCTGTCTTTTCTCTCAACATATGTCCTGCATTTTTAAATATAATCTTATATATAAAAAAAATATTAAATAAATATGATAATTATGTAATATTATAATAGAATAAGGCTCGTTTGATTTATAATTTTTAAACTGCATAATATACATGATTTTAATTATTATGTTATATATCTTAATAAAATTGAGAACTCAATATAATGAATTTATAATAAACACAACTTGATTATCGTCCTATTTGAAAAATAAAATGTAAGTAATATTAAGAATTGCTGCACAGTACTCTTGTGTATAAAAAAAATTAACAAAAAACAAACGACTTCAAAAACACTTCTCCAATTCGAGGAATAGACGTGACTTGGGTGACCTGTACCATATATCCTTTCCTGATCCTATCAAAAATTTCGTTGGTTATTTTCAAGAAGAATAGAAAAGTTGAAAGATTTCAAAGCGAGTGACAGCTGACAAAGTTTTAATTTTCGGACCAACTAACAGATGGCACTACAGTCTTCTGAAAACGTCACTGTAAAAAAAACCAAATATTTAATTCCAAAAGAATAGATATAAAATGCACTACAAAGTATCAAAATAATTGCGTATTTTTATACAATCTAATTCTAGTTATGATTCTTGTTATTTATGGACACCGATTCCATAAATAACAAGAATGGTATCTTCCGCCTCGACCCGCTCTAACCTCTCGCCTCCTCACGACTCAAGCACATCTCACCTATAACTATGTATGTAGTTATAAACCTATCTTGGATGACACCAACTCCAAAAATAATAAGAATCGTAACTAGAATTAGATTAATTAATTATAATGTATACAAGTACGCAGTTATTTTGATACTTTTTAGTCCTTTTATATCTATTGTTTTGGAATAGTGTTTTTGAAGTCGGTTGTTTTTTTTATTTTTATATTTTTAGTGTATTTGATGTACACTAACTAACAATTTGTCTAAATATGTGTAGATATACTAGATTTTTCAATGCAGCTATGAACGTAAGCGCATTGCAATTTGATTACAGACAGAAATTCCGCCACAGATTGCACCCTTACTGTAAGTCATTAAGGAGTTCCATTGATATCATCGATCATCATATTCGACTACGACAATTACATGACCATAACTACGTTACGGTTGATGACTAAAATATCCTAATAGCATAAAAGATTCGGCCGAGTTCGTTAATTTGCTCCTAAGAATTGAAGAGTTCCGTTACTTTGTCATGGATGCCATAATCAGAACCCAACCAAACTCTCACCAAACTACCTTTGTAGTATATCCTTTCCAATAAAAAAAGAATCATCGTAATCGGTTGGCGCGATATTAAGTTATTCATAAATTTGTCGTCGACATATATATATCAAATTGGGATTTGGACCAAATTACAATGGGACCACAAGGGAAGCACGAGCTTTCAAATAAATGAAATTAAATAAAAAGAATTAACAAAATCGGTTCACCCAGTCGAAAGTTTTGAGGTAACAAACAAAAAAAAGAATATACTGACGACCTCCTTCTTTTTTGAAGTCGATTAAAAATAGATACTGCTTATTGTGTAAAACAGTAATAGGTGCAATGATTTTGAACATTCTCAAAATTAAACTCTCTTAAGAAACCTATAGAAAAAATATACAATATACAATAAAAATGAAATCTAAGGATATATATTAAAAAACTAACAATTCTGTAACGTAACTGACAATAACAAAAAAATATTAAACATAAAAAATCTTTTTTAAATCAGACTCTGATCGTATTATGAATCTTTAAGACGAACTGTCTCGTCTAGCATATATTCAGATATATGGTCAGCCATTACGAGTCCTGATAAGACGCTAATTTAGTTTTCGCCCTTGTTCACGCGACTTATAGAACAGGGTACGATTATCGTACTTTAAATGTTCGTTAACGTAAACCCTTTGCGGTTTGTCACCTATGCCGGTCCCCGACCTGACAGCGGGGCCCCGCACCCGGGCGGTTTACTCTGTAGAGGCCGCCGCACGTAATAGTAAATAGTTCCAGTGTATGAGTCAATTACAGGTGCACACAACATAAATGAGAATCATTTCTATTGGGCACTTATATAACACAGAGACTTATACAGTATATAAAAAAATATGTCTCCAAAATATTATTTAATGAATGACAGATGCGAAATAGTGGCGCGTTGCTGCCAACGTTAGTCCTTACGGTGGGTAGATAGAAAAGTTTGTGTTTGCTTCTTGACCCTAATCTCGGTATGTTTAATGTTATTTTGCTCAGGATATTGGGTGTATGTTGTTTAAAACTTTATATAAAAAACGAGTGGTCAAGCATACGACATCTATCAGAGAGCTTATTCATATTAAGAAACTTTTATCTTTTTTCATAGTTGCTTCTGTTGCTTATATTTCTATTCATAACACATATGTGCTTGGTAAATGAGCGATTGATTAGTTCAATGCGATCCCTTTGGACAGAATACTGAGGGTTCCAGATAACGCTACCGAATTCAAGTGTGCTGCGGATCATCAATCAATTTTAGGTTTTGATTTTTTAAAACATTTAGTTGCTCGTTTTATGAACCCTAACATTCTTCAAGCCTTACTGATTATATTATTATAATGTGGTATAAAGGTGAGTTTCATATCTAGTGTTATCCCCAAGTCTCTCACCTCAGTGACCTTCACCAGTTTTTTTTTTCATCATTTATAACATAAGTTGTCGATAGAGGATTTTTTCTTTTGGTAAATGTTATATGGTAACATTTAGACGCGTTCAAGCACATTTTATTTAAATTACACCACATCTGAACACGCGTTATATCACTTTGTAATAATTCCATATCATCAACATTATGGATTTCTTTAGAAAGTTTCATATCATCAGCGTATAAAGAATAAGTACTGTGTTCAATAAAAGAGTCTATATCATTAATGAACAACGCAAATAGAACTGGGCCTAGATGGGAGCCCTGGGGAACTCCTGAGGTAGCAATAAATGGTAGTGAGTCGAAGCCATTGATTGATACAAACTGACTTCTTTCTGTTAAGTAAGAACCAAACCACTTAAGTAACTCTCCACCTATTCCATATAAGCAGTCAAGCTTTTTTAGCAAGATTGGATGACTGACTTTGTCAAATGCATTGGAGAAGACTGTGTAGATGCACTCAATTTGATAACCTTTGTCAAGTGCATATGCCAAATTATTGACGTGCTCAAATAGATTGGTATCGATAGACCTTTTGATACAGAAACCATGCTGTTTTTCATTTAAGTACTGTTTACAATGTGATGCAAGAATGGG
>CATIXN010001771.1:0-13423 GCA_949711725.1 Leptidea reali
ATCGCTTGACTAAGTGACATAGATTTTTTTTCTTATTTTTTTCATAACTGGTATACCTTGGCCTCTCGCCCGGTACCAGGTTATCGTTGAGTTTTGGGACACCCTGTATTAAAAGTAAAATTGATACAGCATTGGAATGCTGTGAAACAGGTGCACATTGAAATTTAAGTTGCTATGTTTAATGTAGAATTACTATTTTTAGAATCACACATGGTCTACATTGCAGTAACCATTTTGCAATCTTAGATAAAGGATTGGTCTCCCCTGCGCTCCAACTAGATACCGCACTACCTAAGAACAATAGCTTATTTATTGCAATAACTATTAGATGCTTGTGTGTGTGGCATCTTGACACTCAATGGCATCTTTAAAATTTTGTATCCATACCTTTCGTTATTTTTACATTGAAGGTAATAAAATACTTACTGATCCCAGTGTCTTTCTTATATCTTATAGTATTATTTGTACAAAGTTTTACTATGCAACCCTGCAGGGGTAAAATATAATGCATTATATTTTCAATTATTAGCAAAGTTTAACAGAACATGTGGCACGTCAACGTCACACATCGGTAAAGCCATGTTGTTGTGCATTCAGGATCTATTGTTTAGTTTTAAACTCAATGACGCAATAATTTCACTGTCCCGTGATATAAACATTTCCATTATTATCTATAATTTATTTCATGACACAACATCCTCACTCAATCTGAAGATTCATGACATTTTAAGCCTGGCTTTAAGAGTAACATTATTAGTTGTTGGATTAAGATGTAGCCAATGTTACATCTTGCATATGTGTTTTATTATCGTCTGTGCAATGATTTTTCTCAACAAATTGTCGGTTTTAAGTTGGTAGTAAAGATGATTGAAAAATGCCGGTAGTGTGTAATTAATTTTTGGGATTATTCACAAGAAATAACATGATTAAAACTATAAAAGAAACATCTCGAAAAAAAAGTGTGTGCGTCAGCTCCGACGCACGACTGGAGTTTACTCCTCAAGAACCTCCTCATTATCGAATCATTAATTATCATAACTGAAACTACAAAAATAGTTAATAGAAAATAAATCATAATAACTTTAAAAAAAATATAGATATTAAAATAATAGGTTAAAAATTGTCTATTTGGCGTGTAATGCGCTATATATACTCTCCATATCAAATTAAACATTTAATTATGTGCATAGCTCATATAAATTTGTATGACCTTTATTGATAATTCAATATTTAATAAATACAAAGCACACATGTTTATATATACAATACATGTCATAAGTAGTATGAATTGTAACTTACTTAGTACCCACGTCCTTATCAGATTTTCCGGCACTATTATTTTCACCACTTTCTTCCATAATTCATAGAATTTTCACTTAACTTTATGAAAGTATAATAATAAATCAATTTCAATAATTTAATATATAAAATTCTCGTGTCACGATGTGCGATACCCGAACTCGTCCGAAACGGCCCGACCGATTCTCATGAAACTTTGGGTGCATATTGGGTAGGTCTGAGAATCGGATAAAATCTATTTTTCATCCCCCTAAATGTTAAGGGTGGTCCACACGATTTTTTTAATTTTTTTGACATTTTTTTTTTAAACTTGTTTGATTATGAGTCAGCATTAAAAAATACATATCTACAACTTCAAATTTTCACCCTACGCTACCCTACGATCAACAGATACTTTTGTATCGCGATTTTAATTTCGGCAATACAACGTTTGCTGGGTCAGCTAGTATAATATAATAAAGCTTCAAAATACAAGAAAGTGAAAGGTGCGCGAGAAATGATGCGCACCAAAAACGTTATTATTCCATTTGATGAGTAGGTTTTCCTCTCCATATTTTTCTCCTACGCCTTATATGAAAATTGATTCTTAAGGACTAAACTATATCCTATAAACTCCAAAAATTCTTTTTATCGGTGCGAGACTGGATTCAGAGAGAATAACATGTAATTTGTTGAAGGAATTGAATTGACTAATCAGAGGATATTTTTGGATATAAAAATGGCGTCCGAATATTATATTAGGACTGATTTGAAATAGTACCATTTCCATTTTATTTTTATATTTTGTCCTTATCTTTTTAATCAACACATATTATATACACAAGTACCAGAAAAATGAACTACTTGAGTATAACATAATATAATAAAAGGGTGATTTAATAGTTGGCCAATTAGAATATCTCTAATGTAAACATGGTATTTGATCCATATATCTTTTTTTTATGAAAATAAGGGACGAGACGAGCAGGACGTTCAGCTGATGGTAATTGATACACCCTACCCATTACAATGCAGTGCCGCTCAGGATTCTTGAAAAACTCAAATAATCTGAGCGGCACTACAATTTCGCTCGAAAAAAATTGATCACTTTTCGATGTTACGTTTGATTTATGGTGATGTAAATAATTATTGCAAAACACGAACACCTGTATAATCCTCCCAGCAAAAAAACGTTAAGTTTTAATTCAAAAGTTCAAGTTTCAGCAATGAAACATAAAAGAGCAAAGTCAATATTGTGTGCTTTTCTATTGAATGTGTGACCTGTTGGTTGGTGGTCAATAAAGTATGGACATACTTTCTTGCAACATCATCATCATCATCAGGAATCACAGGAGAGTTCGGGGTATTTTTAACCGACTTCAAAAAGGAGGAGGTTCTCAATTGGAATGGTATTTTTGAAGTTATACTTCTTTAGGCGCGTTATTGGTTCCTAAAATTTTCTGACGTTTGCGTCATTCTTTATTATTTTTTGTTTTCTTCGTCCATTATTAGGATAGGCAAAGGGTACAAGCCCATACAGCCGTATTCATTATCTAATAATTAATTGTCAAGGCCATCTTTGCAAGATTTTTATAAAATTGTTCTTTCTACAAACGTAGAATAGCAAGAGGAATAAATCATTTTAATGATTTTTGCTTCGTTAGGCCCAAGAAGTATAACTTCTTGCGTGCGTACATAAGTACCTACACACACACTTGTTTATGTATATACACCGATTACGCTGAGATTTATGAACCAATTTACGTGATTCTTCTTTAGTTTGATGCGGAATAGTTGCCATTTGGTCCCATAAAAATAATTATTCGTATAGTTTGGTCTAGTAGTTTTTCATTTTATGAAATTTTTTTTATGAACATTCATGTTTACGTGGACGATGTAATTCTATTTTGTGTAAGGCTTTTTAAGACTTTTAATTTAAGTTGGATTTATATTTTATTAACCCGGGTCCCGATAAGTGGGTCTTAGGCTACCTGTCATTCATAACTAACAAACGTTCTTCACGATGTTTCACTAACGGCCGTTTTCAATAACGTTACTCTAGTTACGGATACATTGCTGTCACCGTTTAATAACAAGATCTTATCTATCCATAGTTATGTCAAATGTAGTTATAGTCCAATGCTTTATGTCGATAGGTTATTGAAATGTAAGTAAGCGTAAAAGGATAGATTTGTCTACCTCTAGTAAGTTAAACTAAGGATAGATAGGTTATTGAAAACGGCCGTAAATTACAAAAACGTGAATTAGTTTCGAACATAATTTTTCCGTTTCCGTTTTTCATTTATCACTCTGTAATTAGATTTTATAAGTGTGTGTATGTGTTTCTGTCAAGGAGATGGTTTTAGGTTCAATGCCACTACATAAATTGTTCGCATGTGTTTGTAATTATATCCAGGAGGTAGAAATGTGTGGTTAATCATTTCTGATTCCAATAATTGAAAAGTGGATCAATTATGTTATGTTGTTGTGTATTTTTTAGCCTAGAATAACCCTGACCTATTTTGTTTAGCACGGGTTTTTTTTTTTTATTTAATTAATGAACACGTTAAGATATTAGAATTCTTCATAACTTCAAGCTTCGATTAACACCAGGAACAAATTTAAACTTCATATCCATTCTAGTGGGTTGGTTTAGTATTTTATTTATGTTTTATCTTTTGTTGGAGAATATCTTTATATATACAACGTGAACCAGAAAGGGTATAACATCCCTTCAATGGTACGTTATTTGGGTCATATGCAATAGTATGGTGATGTTTAAGTTTTAATAAATAAAAAAAAAAAAAGAAAAAGACTTCCCTACGAAATAAAAATATTATTTTTCAATTTCTTTTCTTAGACAACCCTAAATTTAAAGAGACTGCCAGTTTTAGGCGGGCCTTTGTTTATAAACAGAATGAGGTCACCTACCTATGGACTTAAACATAAACAATAATCTATGATTAAGGAATATGCACACTACATGAAATGTGGCTTGTGTCTATGTTATTATTCATTATTTTTTACTTCCTGTTATTGAAACAAATAAACAAAATAAGAAATTACATAACATTACACAGTTTCACGTCTGTATTCCTGAAGGGTTAGAGGTGTATTTTTTCCACCCACGTTTCACTATGTTTAATTCCCACGTAATATCCACCACGGCGAGCATCTACATTTCTGAACTATGGGCTGCTAGTGAGAAATTTCCTACGAAAAACTCAATAACTGCCCCATTCCATACCCAGGCCGGGTACAAAACCCGGTCCGGGAATGGAGTACATATTATTAATACGAGGATGGTCAAAGACATCCATATTTGACAAAAAAAATCCGTGAAGAACAATTTCTTAATAGGAGTCTATTAGAATTATCTTTATTGGATAAAACATTTTTGAATTAAAATGTCAAGACTCATTTGCCCAGTAATATAAGAACAGCTACAGTGCCATTCAGACCTAACCATAATAATACTTACACATTTTTGCTTCACGGCAGAAAAAGGTGCCGTTGTGGTACCCATAATCTACAATTACAAATTTGGAATTATTTTCAATGTAACTTGAAGAAAACTTCAAATAATTCTACATTGAAGTATGTGTATATGCCTTTAGAATAGACATTTAGACACACACAGAGAGCAGTAAATATCGTGTTTCAAAGCACAATTCAAAGAGTATTAACGCAGACAGGCCGATCTTTTCAACCTAACATATCTAAAAAAAAACCCAAAATGTAAAAACACAGTTACAATTACACTAGTTTTTATCTTTTAAACGTGTTTTATTTAAATTTGTACCACTCGCGGAAATCAGAGTAAATACTAACATAACATAGTTTCATAATAAGATTAGAATTAAAAAATCTTTATTGGGTAATACATAACTACAGTAAATACAAATTTAGAAGTATTTTCAATGTCAGCTAAAGCAAATAAATGCACATACAAAATAACTTTGTCTTCGTGGCAAAATGAGAACACAATTTGCTTCACAGCTGCAATGAATCGTAGGCATTTTACTATTATCTGATATTATGTCACATCTACGTTTTTCATTTGTTTAAGGTCAAAGAGAGTTCAAAAAAACAGCTGATTAGGGTTGAGGGAATCATACTTTTTGCGAAAACTTAGCACTTTAAATATTGTATTAAATTATAATACTAATTAATTTCTGACTTCCCATAGTCATTAGAGATGACCTAAGGAATGTCTGGTTCAAAGCATACCCATTTAGTTTCACCTTGTGTAATTCTTCTGTGGGTGTATGTCACTGAACTCTTCCTTAACGGTAGGATCCATTTTGATGTTTTTTTTAATGATCTTGTGAATTCGGGTATGTCTTAGATTCACAATTCAGTCCACTGGAAAATAAAACATTTTCCATTCTCAACAGAACCACCAGTGGCCCGATTCAACAACCGCCGCAAGTCAGTGTTCGCGGAGACGTATGACCCTGAAGAAGATGACTCCGACGAAGGTGCTCCGGCGGTCTTCCCCAAGTCTGACGCCCAGCGCTCCAGGCTCGCGGAGGCAGTGCGCGGCATACTGCTGTTCCGCTCGCTTGACGCTCAGCAGATGCAACAGGTAAGCAAAATAAAAAAGCTTTTGAAAAAAATACTTAATTGAGCGACATCTACCACATCTACCACGGGGTGAGACCTGATTGGTGCCCTCGAACTCCAACATCTCCATATCCTCACCAACTGCATGAGTAAAGTTCCTCTAAAGTCCAGTTCCAAAAAAAAACTTCAAAAAACCATGTACACTTTAAAAGGCCAGCATCGCTCCTGTGATTCCCCTGTTGTTGCGCCAGAATGTGGGCGGCGTGACCACTTAACATCAGGTGATCCGTACGCTTGTTTTTCCTCCTCTTAAAATAAAAGAATTATAGAGCTATAATATACATATACCTCGTCTGTTCGAGAACATTCCAGACTAATCCTTACATGTATCAATAGAGGCGTATTTTTTTTTTGATTAGTAAATAGTTTATAAAGATTGGTTATTAATATTACTGACTAATGCGAAGGAACGGACTAGTAAAAAAAGAAGGACTCCGCGCCGTGATTTTAGCAAGTGAAGCACCTTCATGCTAGTGTGTGTGCGGTTACGGGGTATACCAGATACACAATTTTTTCTCCCTTAAATAATCATATATCCACAAATACTTTTATAGTATTGGTTTTACACTTTTTCACAACGCACGACGGTATTTAATAGTTATTTATGCAACTTTTGTGTAATAAGGGGTATTAAAACACGAATGTGGATTTATCTCACGAGGCGAAGCCGAGTGTGATAATAGTATCACATGAGTGTTTTAATACCTAATTATCAACAGTTGCATACAAGACTTTATCTACACCCAGAATATGAATCCTCTAAAAGATTCTGGAACAGTTAGCTTACTGCTAACATTAAAACACCAGTCCTAGTAGTAACCTAATATCATTCGTTACTGATTATATACAAATAAAATAAGTATTAATGAAACAATAATTATTTATTTTAGTAGTAATTTACATTTTGTATAGTGCAATAATAAAAATTCACTCGAATATAATGTTCTTTTGCAGCGTTTAAAATGAATCGCTCATTTTTTGTAAACAAAACAATAAAAATATCGAAGAAAAATGGCGGGGATTCGAATAACCTACTTTTTTTTTTACGGCGCGCGACGTTCTGCGTTTGTGGAGCGCGCGTAAACGAAAATGTTCTTTTTTTGAAATTCATACAGATATCACGCATCGAGCAATAAGAATGTGGCTGTATGTTGAAACTCTTTGCGCATGAAGGGATAAAAAAAAAACATAGGAGTGTTGTTATGAAATTCAGTACAACATTACAACACTCTTTTGGGTGATGTAATGGTTATTAGAACATTGGGTGTTTTAATGTTGGCAATAAGCTAACTGTTTCAGAATCTTTAATAGAGGATTTAAAGCATGGGTGTAGATAAAATATTTTATTGCAACGCAAACTGATCTGTCACAGATGATGGCAAATCTCATAATGGCGGCCGATCTGCTTGTATTAGTGTAAGTGTATGCGTGGGGCTGTGTATTTACACGTTTACCGGCTTGTTTTGGTGCCTCACTGTTATGTAAGGTGACACGGAGTCCTTCTTATTTTACTCGTCCGTGTGCGAAGCGTAATAAGTTATTAGCGGAATAATACTGGTATTTTCCTAACCCTATTGTACTGATACGTAACAGTATGTATCATTATTACTATCCGATGTTAGTTATTTAATCCTGCGAGATAATATGGATTAAACATTTAATTATATTTAAACTAAGATCTAAGATCAGACAGATATAATGCGCTCTCCTTTGTATTTTGCTCTACGAATCGTATGAGCTATGTGTTCTTTGAATTGGTATCATGTTGCATTTTATAGCCGCCTATGTATTATTCAATCTCGTAATTCAATTACTTTGTTTTATGACACGATGTTTTATGGTCCCATTGATTTACATGCCATGCTTATGAGTTATTGCTATCGACGTGAATATATGTTTTTATTTATAACGTTAGCGACCAAGAAATCGAGACCAGAATTGAAGTGGCTCGGAGCAGTAGTAAAATGAAAAAAGTACTTTGCAACCGCGGTCTTTAGATTTCATTGCGCACTCGTTTACTGCGCTGTTTTTCATCTGGCCTATACTTGTACTATATGACTATTAAAGAAGACCTCAGGAAACGTATAGAAGCTTTTGAAATGTGGGCATATAGACGTATGTTGGCCATTAGTTGGACTCACAAGATCACGACTGTGGAAGTTCTGCGCCGCGTCAATCAATAACGCGAACTCATGCAAATCATCAAGATGAGGAAAGTCGCATATTTGGGGCGCGTGCTTAGCCATGAAAGGTACGACCATCTTCAACTCATCATGATGTGAAATGTAGCCGGAAGAAGAGGCGTAGATCGCAGAAAAAAGTCTAGGCTGCACAACATGCGCGAGCGGACAGGAATCGTTAGCTCTAAGCGGTAATACGACAAATGGTGTTTTTAAGTGGTAAACGCGCAAGCTTGAGTCTTCTGGGGGTTATATTGGACAAGGTTCAATTCACCCCATTCCGTGAAGGCTCAAGAGAGGATTTGATAGAAGACACAAGTTTCTCCCCGCACTGGTCGACGATTTCCTGAGAGAGACTTGCATGGCCCGTGTATACGACATCACTAGTGCTGTCGTCTGCATATCAATGTATGTTGGAGGTATCTAACATACCATTGATATAAGAATACATAAGAAACAGTGTAGGAGATAGCTCATATACTGCAGCGTTCACGTGGTTCGGGCTTTTTGTTTCAGATATTAGTCTCACTAGCACGCCCTGTTCGTCCTGACGCTAGGCTGTTGTTAGTCTGGGAAATGCTATTGTGAGTTTTTTCTTTGGTTTCTTCGTCCATTAATAGGGCAGGCAAAGGGTTCAAGCCCATACAGCCGTATTCATTATTCAATAAATAACTGTCAAAGCCACCTTTGCAAGATTTTTACAAAATTATTTTTTCTAAAAACGTAGAATAGCACAAGGAATAAATCATTTTAATGATTTTTGCTTCGTTAGGCCAAAGAAGTAGAACTTCTTGTGTGCATACATAAGTACACACACACTTTTTTTTTGTTTTTTACGTTTCCGCGCCTCAACTTAGCTTTTCATAATGAGGTTCTTGCAGATCGTTATCAGGGGTGCGGGAAAGTTTTTTGTTTCAAGGTTCTGTATTTTTTTCTCGCGAAGAATGTGGTGTCCTTAGACTCTAGTGTTACTAGAGTAGCGAGGAGCTGGCAATGTAATAATGGTGTTATCGGTTGCAGGTGCTGGACGCCATGTTCGAGAAGCGTGCCGCGGCCGGCGAGTACGTCATCCGTCAAGGAGACGACGGCGACAACTTCTACGTGATCGAGAACGGCGTGTTCGACGTGTTGGTCACCAGCGATGACGGCGTCGAGAAGGTGAATTACATTACATTTTAATATAAGTACCATCAGCGCTACAAGCAATTTATTTTTATGTGAATTATCTAGTTCGGCGGTATCGTCTGACCTGACTTGTATTCTCAGAGGCGTACATATCATATAGGCAATTCTCATTATGAATCTAAGTAAATATAGAATTATTTAGCAATAAATATTAAATTAAATTTAGTTTTATTTGGTGCGGCTATTTTGTTACCAAACTTCTATTGAACACAAAATCATAAAAATTTCTTACTCTAGATACTAAATACCTGCGGTAAGCAATATTTGCTTATTGCAAAGCTCATCTACGACTAGTTAGATCCACAGTGCCTACCTTACTACAAAACCAATGCACCTGCCTGCTTGTATTTCAAAACAACTCTTGTGTAGCGTAATACGGTGTGTCGGATCCATATACATGGATTTACCAGTGGGACGCTCCTTTGCACAGGAAGCCGGCTAGATTATGGGTAGCACAACGGCGCCTATTTCTGCCGTAAAGCAGTAATCTGCAAACATTACTGTGTTTCGGTCTGAAGGGCGCCGTAGCTAGTGAAATTTCTGGGCAAATGAGACTCAACATCTTATGTCTCAAGGTGACGAGCGCAATTGTAGTGCCGCTCAGAATTTTTGGGTTTTTCGAGAATTCTAAACGGCACTGCATTATAATGGGCAGGGCGTATCAATTACCATCAGCTGAACGTCCTGCTTGTCTCGTCCCTTATTATCATAAAAAAAAATAGCTGTACAAGCAAGATCGTCTGACGTTTGGAGCTGCTGACATTAGTTGTCGCGCAATTTATTCATAAATTAGTGAAAAAAGTGTAATCCCGGACATAAAAAGTGGAAATATTAGTGTAATATAATTTTACCTGTGACATACAGTGTTATACCAGTGTGTAAAGTCTATTTATTGCATAAAACCCCGAAATAGTTCTACGACCAGTGGTTTTTTTTTCTGCTTACCCACATTTAAATCTTCATTCAATAAAAATAATTTAATCATCTTCGTGCTACTATTGCCATCTAGTACACCCATAGCAAATTAAAAAAATAATTTATAATGGCAAAGTGCAACAACTGTGGAAGGTTCTTCGCAGAGGGGTCAGATGGCGCTAAGTGTAAAAAATGTTCAGTGCTATTCCATAAGACGTGTTATCCGGATGCTCGAAATAATAACAAGTGGAGTTGCAAGGATTGTAACATGAGCATTAAAACTAAGGAAGCTTGCTGGGAGGTGGAATACCCCTAGCTCCCAGGAAGAGGACACCAGTAGTCCCAGGTCAGGCAATCCACCTTCACTCGCGGAGGAAATGAAGCTTTTGCGGTCTGAGATTTCAATTTTTCGACTCGAAATGTCTAAATATACGTCAGTTGTGGAAAAACTTACCAATAGAATGGACACTATTGAGGAACGAATAAACCGACTTGAGATAAAATTTTGTGCCGACCAGGATCAGCTGAAGCAATGTTCAGAGGTTAACGAGACTATTGACAGCTTAAAAAAACAGCTAAATGACTCGGAACAAGATAAGTTGCTGAACGATGTCGAGATCTCAGGTCTCCAGGAAAATAATGGGGAGAATCTGTTACACGTTGTCATTACACTCGCTCAAAAGATAGGGTTTAGTCTCGAGGAACGTGATATAGTGAATGCATATAGGCTCGGTGCACGCATCAATGATGTGGAATCCAGGGGAGCCGGCTCCGAAGGAACCCGACGGCCGCGCGCCGTAGTGGTGCGACTCACACGCCGATACCTGCGCGATGAGTTCCTGCACGTCCGTCCGACGTGGAGTGGACACCATGGGAATGGGCTTAGGGGGAGAACCGCGCCGTTTTTATGTAAATGAGCACCTGACTCGCGTAAATCGTAAATTGTTTTACCTAGCGAGAGAGGAACTTGCACGACAGAGAAATTGGCGCTTTGTGTGGACCCGGGGTGGGATAATATATGCTCGGCGAGATCAGAAATCCTCTGTTCATGTTATTCGTTCTGAATAGGACATCAGTAAGGTTTTTGGCAAAGAGTGAGTTTAGTACTTTTTAAAAGTAATTTATTTTTATTACATAATTTTAATTATATTGGTTTCGCTATAGTAAACATTTGTCAATCACATTATATTGGAATTTCGAGAGCTACAAAAACATTAAATCACAGCAAATTATTATTATTTTAATGCACTTCTCTCTATTCTAATGACGCTGAGTCTGAATGATAACGGCAATAATTATAATATTGTCTGGAACTTTATATACTATATTTTAGTTATGTTTATTCTAGCTTTAATGTGTTATTATTATATAGAGATTCTATGTGGCATGGTTTTGCAGTACTATTGTGGACAAGTTTTATTAACTTTAAATTTTAAAAGCGGTTGTGATGTTATTTTATTATATGTACGTATAAATATTTTAAATCAAGTATGGTTATATAAAATGAAAAATTATCTACATATTATATTAATAAATTTATATTTATTTTATTCTCTTACAAATATAAACGTTATTTCACTTGGTCACATATACATTGTTTCAAAATATCACTCTGTTCAATTATAAAAAAAAACTTAAAATTGGTCTGCTAAATCCCGGCTCACTTGGAACCAGACATGACGAATTTGTAGCAATGCAACGTCATACTGTTGATTTGATGGCTATAAACGAAACGTGGCTGCGCCAGGGCCAGGAGGGTCGCGCACCCGCTGTCCCTGGATACAAACTACGACATGTTCCGCGCCCAACCAGCGTGCGCTCTCGAGGCGGTGGCGTTGGATTCTACACGAGACAAGGCCTATATGTACGTATCTTATCACATCCAATTACACCAAGCGTTGAACAGACATGGCTTAAGCTTTTTATCCGTGGCAGAGTTTTGGTCGTGGGCACCGCATATCGTCCTCCTTGGATGGATGTCAATACATTTTTTGATGCTCTTACTGAGTCAATGGGCGCGTTTGTCTGGTGTGAAAACATTGTCTAACTTGGGGATTTTAATATTAACTTTTTTGATTCGAATCATATTAATTACAAAAAACTTGAAACATTTTTAGCCCGGTCAATACCGGCCCGAAGTTACATAAAGTCCCAACAAGCTGAAAATCAGTGAAATTGTTCAAAACATAATTATAAACAATATTTTAAAGTTCCCCATTATTCCCGTGTGTGGAATTTTTTTTATTTAAGGTCAAAGGTAAAAAAAATGAGTTTTTTTGCGATTTTCAGTTCATATAAAAGTTGTTATCGTCATAATATGCACACGTTTCCACGCCAGCTATGAGGCAGTGTACTTAGCGCGTTTTTATAACTTTTTGAATCGTTATATCTCAGAAACGGTGGCTCGTAAGAAAAAAAGTATTAATACATTTTTTATAGATAATTTTATGATCTACAATTTTTGTCAAGGTACTTTTATGATAAAACTTACTGTTTTGCTGAAAATATCGAAAAACTCATTTTTTTTACCTTTGACCTTGAATAAAAAAAAATCCATACACGGGAATGATGGGGAACTTTTAAACATTGTTTATAATTATGTTTTGAACAATTTCACTGATTTTCAGCTTGTTGGGACTTTATGTAACTTCACTCTAATTTTTTGGTCTAAATTGACCGGACTATTTTAAACACCTTTAAATTAAAACAACATGTGACAGAGGCAACGCATTTCACTTCTCAAACAGAAATACTTATAGATTTAATATGCACACATGTTCCCGTATCATCTGTTACAGTGGATCATGTTGAAAGTCTGAGTAGCCATGCGTTTATATCATGTGTTTTAAATATAAATAAACACCAACCTGTTCCAAAACAGGTCTTGTGTCGACCTATAAAAGACATTAACGTGAATGATTTTAAGCAATCATTAAGTGACATCCAGTGGGAGAAATTATTAATGTTAGAAAATGTTGATGAAATTGTAGTCTCATTAACATCGATACTATTATCTTTATTCGATTTTTATGCACCAAAGAAATATGTTAAAATCAAATGTAATACATACCCTTGGATTACATACAATATTAGGAAGATGATGCAGTGTCGTGATGAAGCCCAAGTAAGGGCACGCAAAAGTAAGCTTGAAACTCATAAGCAATTTTATAAAGAAATAAAAAACTATGTCAGGTTCGCAATACAAAGAGAGAAACAGGCATATTTTGATACGTACATAA
>CATIXN010001772.1:0-13422 GCA_949711725.1 Leptidea reali
CACCACATTTCAAGATAAATTGCATAAAATACAAAAACAAGATTGTTATTTTAGAAACTAAAATTGAATTTATGTAGTCGATTTTTCCAGTTGTCAAAACAAATGATGATTAAAGTGAAGCTCTGTCAAACAACGGAAACGGATCTTTATAAATATACTGCTCACAAAATTTTGTTTTTTCTCTTTTAATTCTCTACTACTGCACCAAGCCAACTAGGTTCCTGTGAAATATGACTTCACCCGCGAATGTGTCACCAAAGAGTTATTATTACCAATGATTAAATTAACAATGGATACTATGTAACATTAACTACAACATGACGTATAGTTTTGACACGTTTTGGGAACAGAATTAGGCTGCCTTAATTAATGATGTGCCGCTGCGGACGTTTCGATCTTTTGTTATCGACTATCGAGTTGTATTTATTTTAAAGGCGAAATCTTTTGTAGTACTTAAATATACAGGGTGTTAAAAATTCTGTACTATATCTTAAGTTGTGTATGGGTATCAAGTAGTGAGAACAAATAATAAAAAAAGTAAAAAAAAGGTTATCAATGCACCCAATTATAAAAGTTTGAACATCTTTGCCTGCGGCAATTTTATTTTTCCCCGCCCACACACCCATTTCATTCATGTAGCCTGCAAAGGGCGTGCGAGCGGCGGGCGGGCGGCGGCAAAAACAAATGTTTTGTATTAATAATAAACATCGCCGCCTTATTGGTTTGAGTCGCCGCACCGCGCACTTGATGCCATTGGACTCTTAGGTCAGGTGATGTCCTTAGTTTACTGGTAGAATATATGAAATGTTATTTTTATCGTAGCATTTAATGTAAAGGGTTTTGATTTTTTAGTGATGTCTCCTCCGTGTCAATTATCGTGCAGGGTTTTGTTAACATAGTGTAGATGTATATAATATATCGATGGTGAACGCTGAAAACCGTACTAAGAGAAACGCGGCTCTTGAAGCTGTGTGCGGGCGGCGAAGTAGTATTCCACCTGAGTCCATAGAGTAAGCCTGGTGAAATGAAACAAAACTATTAAGTGAGGGACACACTTATAGAATATTTTTATTAGCGCCATAACTAACGAGGGGCGCAGGTCTCGAACTTGCACAGAATGATATTGGTATAGCCATCAAAATATATTCGGTAATTCTTGCGTTCATCATATTAATATGAGGCCAAAAAAGATTATAATATTAACTTATATAAACAAAGTAATCGAATCGCACACGAGTTCTAGGCAATCAACAATTACAAATCAAGGCAGTTGTTTTGTAGAAAATCTTACACCCACAGTTGATTTAGTCCGAAACTTTTGCAAGCTCATTCCAGAAACAATTAGGTACATTAAATATTTGCTGACGTCTAAATAAACAGATAATTCTTCGTAATAGAGAATATTTGCCATAAAATACTGCTTAATTATATTTTCTAAAGTATCCTAAATCACAAAAGCAACGCACAGACAATTTATAAAATTAAATAATGTATGAAAATACTCCCTTCTGAAGATATTTTCGAGAGGTCTTTGTGAAGCAACATAACTCTGATGAAATATTAAGTGTTAAGCTGTGTTCATATTGCGAATAAATTAATCAAAACTTTTCTATTATTATATTTAATTTAATAGACTTCGGTTTGAAATTTTATGTTTGATATTGAGTAGGCGATTCGTACATATTAAATGTATGAAAAAGTATGTATAAAATTACTCTAATTATGTAGAATTAAATGCATTTATATGATTATTTTTAAGAACTCCTTATCACTTCAAATACGTTTTGAATATTTATAAGTAAATTTTAATTTAGAGATATTTACCACTCTTAGTAATTTAAGTGAATGTAAAAATAATTAAATTTATCTATGTGAACTGAATATTTATATAGTTTACAAGTTTTGATAATCAATGATACTAAAACAAAACAGCTCTCAATGAAAATTTGTCATACATATTAATTATATTTGTAATGTTGTGTCAGTTTATTACTACACAATATATTTTTAATAAGACAAACTGCTTGCCGCGGCCTCTGTTGTCTTGGTTGGTATAATGCGTGTCATCCATAACTTTACCAATATATCATACAATCTCTGCTATACTTATGTTCGCCTGGTACCATAAAATGCGCTGTGGGAGTAGACGTATTACTTTCCTTCATTCGTGCAGAGAGATAGCGACTACCCTTTCGTAATATACGCTTATACAGTAAATTCACTTTCGCCACTAAGTACCATATGTAAGTTCTTGCCCAGTACTTCCCTGGGGCATAAAAATAATAGGGAAGTCCCAGGCCCAATGGTGTCGTAACAGGCAACTAAGGGCATTTACAAGAAGGACCTTTGCACAGGATGCTGGCTAGATTATGGGTACCATAACGGCGCCTTTTTCTCCCATGAAGCACCTGTAATGTGTTTGCATAATTATGTTTGGGTCTGAAGAACGCCGTAGCTTTTAAAAGCACTGGGCAAATGAGACTTAACATCTTACGTTTACTTCTTGTGTGCCGCCCAGAGTTTTTGAGTTTTTCAAGAATCTTGAGCGGCACTGCATTGTTATAGACAGGGTGTTTTAATTACCATCAGCTGAACGTCCTACCCGTCTCGTCCCTTATTATCAGAACAAAAACCTAAGGCGTAGCCTAACAGTGTAACAAAACCTTTAACACATAAGTTTGCTCATAATTACCACTTGCACCCAAGGGCAATATCTGCACTGCTCCTCTTGTCGCTTATTGTCATAAAAAGAACTTGTAGGGATTTATATACTCATAGAACATTGCATGCGTGGTCTGTCACCGCAAGTTACCGTGCCGAACGGACGTATGTAAAACACCTATTAAATAAAGAGTACATTTAGTTCCGCGTCGGTGTTTATCTCATCACTCAATACGACAATCCTAAAAACTTCGTATTTAAATTTTCACAAAAAAAACAATATTCGGTGTGAACGTAGCCTAAGTTATACGTTGAAGGCGCTTCGATGACAGAGGAGTAGTACTTGTGTGATGTATGAGCAATTTTAAATATTGATCCGGCTGGGATAATGTTAGCGATATCTGAAATGTGTGAATGGGATCATACTCTGTTCGTGTTTATAACGGGCTGATTTCATTATTCTCATAGTGTTAGTACAATAATAATATAGTCATAAAGCTATTCTAGGTTTATGTGTCTTTCCTTTACCTGTAAACTTTCAATGATATAAAAACACCCTCAAATATCTTATGAATTTAATTTAGCAACTCTTGTACTAGTATTTTGATTAAATGTGTTACACAAGGGTTTTTGGGGCAGAAATATCGATCTAGTTTATATTTTCTGGGAAAACGTTTAATTTTTTTATAGAAAAGAAGGACAAACGAGCGTACGGGTCACCCGATGTTAAGTGATTACCGCCGCCCACAGTCTCTTGCAACACCAGAGGAATCACAGAATCGTTTTCGGCCTTTAAGGAAGGTGTACGCACTTTTTTGAAGTTACCCATGTATCGTCCCGGAAACACTGCACAAAGAAGCTCATTCCATAGCTTTTGTTTCCTTGAAAACTACACTGTGGAGGACCGCCACACATCTAGATGGAGGGGATGAAATCCTAATTTGTGGCGTGTCGTGCGAAGGTGGTACTTATTTTGCTTTTATTTACTTAAATATAGCCCATATTTTACCGGGGCACTATGGCGGCGCAACCAGTCACCGCTAGCAAACAAAATATATACACCTCTATAGTGAGTTACCTCATGTCCGATTGGTTGTGCAACCAATTTGGCGGTGTGACCAGCTCGGACGCGTGCACAGAATATTACAGGCCGCGCTGACACGCTACAGCTGGTCAGTAATTGGTGGTAACGCGACCACTAATTGCTATAGACCTGTATGGTGTCTAACTCACTCGGTCGCCAGCCCGGCTGCCAGTGACACTCCCATCTCATTGCATCACGTGTGTATTGTTGTCTTTTGTTTTTAAGTGCGTTTGTTATTTTCATACGATGGATAATTTCAATACAGAAAAGTTTACTATCGAAATTCTAAGTATACTTTATATTTTACATAATTCCTCATCAGATTACTCCAATTGAGATTTAAAAATGAAATGCCAAGGCTACATAAGGATGACCCACCACTGTTTATTTACTCTGAAACTTTCCTTTCCTACTTACATACAACATGCTATCTCTACGAGGTATATTTATATACCGTCTCAGTGTGGTGTGGTGACTCTGGTGTCTGTACGGTGTCTAGTTTGATAGCTTACGGACATGTTCCAGCCCTGAATGTAGTCTTGGCACCAAAATGAGAATATAGATAAGGCGTTAGGCGTTAAGGGATGAGACGAGCAGGACGTCAACTTAATGGTAATAGATACACCCTGCACATTACAATGCAGAACCGCTCAGGAGGAGGCTCCGAATTATTGAAAAATCCAAAAATTCTGAGCGGCAGTCAATTGCGCTCGTCACTTTGAGACATAAGATGTGAAGTGTCATTTGCCCAGTAATTTCACTAGCTACGGCGCCCTTCGGACCGAAACGCAATAATTCTTACACATTATTATTTCACGGCAGAAATAGGTGCTGTTGTGGTACCCATAATCTAGCCGGCATCCTATACAAAGGAGCTCCCCACTGGAATGTAATCTATGCACAGTAGGTTTTTCTGTTAATGATAAACGACCCACAATATAAGTATTATTAACAAAATATATTTATATATATTAAATATATTTATTTATATGTATATGTAATAGTATAACTTCTCTACGTCGCTTCTAGGTTTGGATGGTCAAATTTAAGGTTTGACAATAACCCTTAGTGAAAGTTCAAGCTAATAGTGTGATTCGGTCCTTGACTAACGGATTTATTTCTCATCCTAAGCACAGTAGACATACTCGTATGTATTCCTAGGTGCAACCGGAATGGACAGGCAAACGATTAAATTTAACGATTGCTATAGACAAACTTTGAAGCTCCGTCACTTCTAGGTCTGTCAATCAAACCTATGGTCAGATAAAGTCCAAAATCGATCATTAACTAACAAATTTATATCTAATCCAAGTAAAAATCGATTTAGATAGGCGAATGTCGAAATTACTATTACACCAGAAGGCAAATTGTTAAAGTTAAATGAAGTAAAACTTAAAACTCTATTTCATGAGTTGACGCTGGAAAAGTTATGTCGGCAAAAAGTTGTTCGAATTTGTGCCATAATTCTGTAATAAGGTCTTGAGGTGCTCTGGAGTCTTTTTTAAACTGACGCATTCATCCTTAGAAGCTGACAGATTCAAATTATACACCGATGCCACGGTTTTTTTTACAACTATTATACAGTCGCAAACAAGTGTAGCGATTCATTGACAATGAACATACAAGGAAAGTATTAAAACTTATTGTAATTAAATATATAAAAGAATAATAAAACCTTAGATCAAGGATCAATAGGATAGGATAAATTAAACTGTATATAACTTACTCTATTTATATCTAGCGCCTATTTCTGCCGTGAAGCAGTAATGTGTAAGCATTACTCTGTTTCGATCTGAAAGGCGCCGTAGCTAGTTTAATTACTGGGCAAATGAGCCTTAACATTTTATGTCTGAGGGTGACGAGCGCAATTGTAGTGCCGCTCACAGTTTTTGGATTTTTCAAGAATCCTGAGTGGTATTTCATTGTAATGGGCAGGGCGTATCAATTACCATCAGTTGAACGTCCTGCTCGTGTCGTCCCGTATTGGCATAAAAAAAATCTGGTCAATTTAGGCTCTAACCGATCGCGCCAGTTTAATCGATTCGAGTCGACTTTACCCGTATACATTTCATACCCGAGCCAAATAAAGTACACAGCGCGATTAATCAAGTTATCACTTCAAATGTTCATTATACAGATATATTTATAGTAGACTACCTGAAATAAATATATGGTAACAGATCAGTTTTCAGTATTTACTGTGATGAAAAATTTGTTTAGCGCTTTGCTGTTACAATCGGTTTAGTTGTTCACATACAACGAACAGCGTCGTTCGAAAGCCAGCCAAAGCAAGACATGATAAATTTTATTTGATGCATTATATACATATATATTAGTCCTAGATTTATTCGCAATCATTGAATGAGGATCGGAGATTATTAGCCTTTTCTTACAGAGGCTATTTAATAATAATATTAGATTTTCTTTAATATCTGTACTTACTCTTTAGAGAAATTAAAGCCTAAGACATGTGCGAGGGAAGCGATGGCTGGCCCATGCGTCATTCTTGTGAACGGGCGCTGCTTGTGATGCCTGCTCGGTCCTGTCTTCGGGGATTTTTATTTTATATTTATAATACTATATTACTAAGACTATTAACAGTGTATGCCTATTTATGCATCTACTACACTCGTTACTCTTTTCTAGTTTTATTCATGATTAATCACTTCTTTTTTTAACTTACGAGTAAATCTATATGTCTGAGTTATATTAGTGTATTAGTTACATTGTATGAAATACAGTGTAAAATGCTAATACTTTAAATATAGGTAAAAGAGGGGCAAAGAGTTTCTTTCTATTTCTTCTCATTAAAGCTCAACTTTTCCGAAGTTGTTGTAAAATCTTTCACTTTCTCATGTAATTTTGACCTAAATGAATTAATGAACTTACTTTGTTTGTTCCTTTTATGATTTTTTCTTTGATGATTCTTTTTTATTTGAAAGCTGTTGCTTCCCATGTGGTCCCATTGTAATTTGGTCCAGATCTGACGATAGCATCCATGAGAAAACCATAAAAGTCTTAAATTTGCTACGTATAGCAAAGTGGATGATTAATTTACGATTAACTCAATATCTCGCCAACCAATTTCGATGATTCTTTTTTAATTGGAAAGTATATACTTCAAAGATAGTTTGGTGATAGTTTGGTTAGGTTCTGATTACGGAATCCATGACAAAGTAACGGAACTCTTCAATTCTTAGGAGCAAAATAACGATACTCGGCCGAATCTTTTTTATGCTATCCGAATACTTAATTCATCTACCATAACATAGTTATGGCCAAGTAATTGTCGTAGTCGAATATGATGATCAATGGGACTCCTTAACGACCTAACGTAAGGGTGCGATCTGTGGCAGAATATCTTACTGTCTGTAATCAAATTGCGAAGCGCTTACGTTCATTGCTGTATTGAAAAATTTAGTATATCTTAGCCGATTTGTTAGTTAGTGTACTTCAAATTTACTAAAAATCATATTTTTTTTTTAACAATAAATACCCGATTTCAAACACTATTTCAAAACAATAGATATAATATGCACTAAAAAGTATAAAATAAGTTGCGTATTTTTATCCAATCTAATTAATTAATCTAATTCTAGTTACGATTATTGTAATTTTTGGAGTCGATGTCATCCAAGATAGGTTTGTAACTACATACATAGTTATAGGTGAGGTGTGAGGAGGCGAGAGGCGAGAGCGATTCGCGGCGGTAGGACACAGATTCCAAAAATGACAATAATCGTAACTAGAATTAGATAAATTATTTAGATTGTATAAAAATACGCAATTATTTTTATACTTTTTAGTGAATATTATATTTATTGTTTTGAAATAGTGTTTTAGAATTCATTTGTTTTTTGGTAAAAAAAATTTTACAAAGGATACGTTATATCAATATATTCAAATTTAAATTTAAAACAATCGCCAATGAATATAATGTGATATTATACCAAAACCATAGCGATAAATACGTGGGTAACACTGAAAATGTATAGAACTGGCCAGTTAGAAACATTGCTAATGAAAACTTTTTTTGAATTTCAATTTTAGAACTATTTGGTAACCTAATGTAGTATATTGCATTCATTTGCCATTTGTTTTTGTGTATTGGCGGCAAAGCTAAAACTCTTGTTACACGTGGTAAATATACAAAGTTATGATAGGCTGCGATTAGCATTTCTTAATGAAGCCCCATCTCGTTCCACTATTTACAATTGGTTTAACGAGTTTAAGCGTGGACGTAGAAATCTCAATGATGATCCACGTGAGGGACGTCCTTTAACAGCTACTACGGATGATAACACCAGTGCCGTGCGACGCATGATAGAGGAAGATAAGAGAGTGACCTATCAGCAGATAAGGGCAAGTCTAGGCATTGGTATGAGTCAAGTTCGAAAAATATTACACTAACATTTAGGCGTCAGGAAGCTTTGTACCAGATGGATTCCCCATACTTTAACCGACGACCAAAAACACCTTCGCATGGACAGATGTCGCCAAATGTTAGATAAGTTCAACGGCGGTGATTCACATGCTGTATTTGACATCATCACAGGTGATGAAAGCTAGATATATTGCTACGAACTCGTAACCAAAAGAAAATCAGCTCAATGGGTGTTTCCTTTCGAGGATCGGCCACTTAAGGTAAAGAAAGGAAGAAGTCAAGGAAAAAAGATGATTGCCTCATTCTTTGGTTGGAAACGTCATTTCGCGACATTTGCTTGAAGGTGAATGGACAGTTACTGCGGACTGGTATGTCAATTGTTGTTTGCCTGTTGTATTGGAAAAAATTCGACAGCAGTGCCCTCGAAGCAGGATACTCCTTCACCACGACAATGCTTCAGTGCACTCCTCAAATCGGACTGTTGAATATTTGACTATTGCAGGTGTCGAGATAATGAGTCATCTACCATACAGTCCTGACCTGGCACCCTGTGACTTTTATTTATTCCCAAGAACTAAAGATATAATTCGAGGTATTCGCTTTAGCCCTGAAGATCCGGTGAAAGCGTACGAAAATGCCATAGAAAAGACCCCTGAGGAAGAATGGGCCCACTGCTTTTCTTAGTGGTTGATGTGTAGAGAGGAACGGAGATTACTTCGAAAAACAATAAAAGTATTGGCAATTGTCTACATTAAGCCGTTTTTCATTTTCTAAACATTTTCAGTGTTACCTAGGTATATAAATAAAATAATTGCTGGAAAATTAGTAGCATGACCAAATAATTTTTGAGTACGCCAACTTTCGTTTGCTTCTAGATACTGTCATTTTCGAGAAACTTCGGTGGTCCAAACAAAGCGTCAGTTTAGAGATGCTCGGCAACCTTATCCTAATAAATACTTAATTTGAAATTCATTGAATATGTATGTACAAGTATGCTATTATCATGTAATAAATATTAAATAAAAACACATCATTTAAATGAAATTCCTGTGTAATGAAAAGGCTGGCCTCGTCTACAGTACCCTGGATCTGTCAGAAATGTCTACCGTACCGCTACTCGCGGCTAATTTTCGAAGAGTAATTGCGTTCTAAACGAAATAACAATAAAGATAAGTTTAGGTCACACTAATAAAGGCATAAAAGGCAAAGGCTTTTTTTGCGCTCTATTCAATAAAAATAAACAACAAAGTTCAGTAATTTCTATCACTATAAAATAATCATAATCTAGTCCCAGGCTGCCCTATCACTTAGATATTCAGCTGTGGAGTAATAGGATTGACGACAGAGCCATTTTTTTAAAAGACATTTAAATTGATTTACCCTCAAAGCTATTATGTATCTTATGTTAATATAACCCACATTTACTTAATTACTAAAAGCACTAAACCAAAATGCCGTTGTAGGAAGGATTTAACTGTATCACACCTACTAGAAGTCAGTCTGTGAGAAAAATCATTATGTGAACTTCACGACAACCTAAAATATTGTTTAGATCAAGATATTTGGTGTAAAGATGTACAATTCCTCAGGTTAATAAAAATCGACTTTAAATAAACTAATATAAAAACTAAAGAAACGTGTAAATATTTTTTAATGAATTAAAAAATCTTTTTGATAAAGTTGCTAAGCATACACACCGTACTTTCGGAGGCTATAATTATGAATCAAAAATTAAATACAGTTATTAAACAGGATGTTAATACTATGTAATGAGAGGCGGGTCTGCCTAAGTAAAAATTGAAATTTAGTTTAGTATGAAACGTGCAGTCATTTGACATATGTTTGAAATAGTAGTAATTATGGTACGGCGATTGGCGACGAAGTATAATCCGACTAAGTTTGAAAGCGTAATGGATTTCAGCTATCTCCGTTTTTTACAAGATTATAGCCGTCTTCTGTCAATCTATCAATGACTGCACGTTTCATATAATCGCGGGAATCGATTTGGTCTTAGATAATTTTTCTAGGCTGTACAGTTAGTGACAAAAGAGGAAAGCAACAGAAATTGTGTTTCATACAAATATTATAGAAATTTGCGACGATTCAGATTATTAATTTGGTTTTTACTTATGATTTGTTTATTTTAAATTACAAATGTCGAAAAAATTATTGATCAATATACAAAATCAACCAAAATAAGGTAAAAATAAAATTATCAGAATACAAACCTTTTTGTATGCAACATTTTATTGTTATTTCCATAAAGCTAAGAAAAGGTCTTAACGTGGGCTATAAATTATCAATACTTAGTATTGCTCCCTCTAACTCTTCGAACTGTTTCCAATCTTCTCGACATACTCCTTATCAAATTATCAATAAAATCTTCAGGGACTGCGTTCCATTATCCATGTAACGCGTTCTTAAGTTCACTCATAAGACAAGTGGAGGCAGGATTTCTTTTCTTAATCTTAATATATATATTTCTTGTGTGCGTGTGTATGTCACTGAACTCCTCCTAGACGGCTGGACCGATTTTGATGAAATTTTTTGTGTGAGTTTAAGGGGATTCGAGGATGGTTTAGATTCACAATTGAACTACCTTCTAAACGGCTGGACCGGTTTTGATGATTTTTTGTGTGTTCCAGTGAATTTGAGATTAGTGTGTGTCTGCAGGTGGATTCGAGAATGGTTTAGATTCACAATTGAACTACCTCCTAAACGGCTGGACCGATTTTGATGATTTTTTGTGTGTTCCAGTGAATTTGAAATTGGTTTAGATTCTCAATTCCGTCCATATAATATAATTCTCCTGCTCATGTGTATGTTAATGAACTCCTCCTAACGGCTAGACCGATTTTTCAAATTTAAGACGTGTGTACAGGACAACGTCTGTCGGGCCCACCTAATATATATATGTCTCTCGAGCCTTATTGGAGATAAGCTTATTTATTAAAAGAAGATTCGTCATAGACTGTTAAATAAAATATAGTTTCCTGGTGTAACTACCAACCGTGTATACATAAAGTATAAAGTAATAGAGTTCATATGAAATTGCAGTGTGATCATTAAGACAAGAGAAGATATTATATAATAATAATAAAATATTTTATTTGCAGCTAAAAAACACACAAAAAATAAAACAATTCTTAAATTAAATTTGAAATTAAACAATAAAACACTCCATACTTATTAAAAGACTAGGAACGTTAGCCGCAAATAAGCTCAAGCTCGGCATATGCTGGCACACATATTATGCATGTTCAGCGCCGATCTTCCGCTTGAGCCATTGTGACTTCGTAACTGTCCCAACACTTATACGCTATAAATATACAAATTTAATACAAACATTAAACTAAACACAAGCAATGGGAAAAACTTTGAATTTAAAACATTACTACAACATATTACAATTATTAGAATATTATTACAATTTAAAACAAGGTAAAAATGAAATAGGACTACCCAGCACTGCTGTCTGTCTGGACAGAAAATTCCTACTAAATATAAAAAACTACTATGATTACAAATAACTACCTAGTTCGGATGCTAATCAATTCACAAATTAATAAATATATTAAGACCAAACCTGAACCTACCCTATAATACACTCATATCTTGAGCCAAGCTTTCTTGCGCTCTTTGCTCTTGTAGAAGAAATTGTCGTAATTTTGTTTTAAATAAAGGCAGACTTTAAATTTCTAATGGGCGGCGGGATGTTATTCCAACATTTGGATGCCGAGTGACGAAAGCGACCCCTAAATGACGCCGATCGATGTTTCTCAATGATCATCTGAACAGAACATTGCCGTGGCTCACAGGACCTAAGACTAGCCGTTCTTGATAGTTTGTCATAAAGGTTGGCTTCTCGAATTTTAACACACCAAATAGAAGGCAAGCCAAATGTAGTTTTCGCCGGTGTGTCATTTTTAACATTGAATGCTCATTCAAGAAAGGGGTTACGTGGTCTCTATGTGATATATTGAAACAATAACGGGCGCATGCATTCTGGACTCTCTGTATCAGTTTTTTTGTTACGGAAACTAAACGCGGGCCAAAGACGACATCTGTATAATTCAGCTTTGAGAGAACTAGACTTTCAACGAGGCGGATACGCATTTCCTTCGACAGATAAGGTCTCATCCTGTATAATACTTTCAGCCTGTAAAAGGAGTTACTGACTAGGTTAGTGATGTGATCATTGAATCGCAGCTTACAGTCGAGAAGAAGACCAAGATTACGCACTACATATGTACGTTCAATGGGTTCAAGATTATGTTAGGTGAAGACTTTAAGCGAGTAAGTTGTTTTTTGGTGCCACAAATTTACATCACATCCTACAGCTTTGGATTTCAATGATTTTAAAGTTCTCATTAAATTGTTCATGGATATAGACTGAAGGTGAAAAATAGCATCATTAAATTTATGATATTCTAAAAAAGTAACGTAAGAAAGCTGTGTGTTCGGAACAGAAGGTGTTTTCAAGAAATGTTTATTAATCATATTAGGGTCATTAAAGTGCGAAGGGAGTTCACTTCCAGTTTTAGGTAAAATTACTTTTTTTATATTCTTTCATAAATGTTTAGGTTGTTTGATTTTACTATTAATATTATATATAAAAAAATGGTACTTTTTCATTGTATAGTGCCTTGTTTGCTAATGTTTTTAAGCTTTTATAATATTCTTTTTTACTGTCACACTTTGTTCTATGATAATCTGCTAATGCTCTGTCACGCAGTCTCATCATTAATTTAATGGAGTCTGTGATCCAAGGATGGGTTTTTTATTTATTTGAGTTATTCTTATTGGTGCGTGTAGATTAAAAAGTGCAAGGATTTGTGAATTAAAAAAATTAACCATATCATTGACATTATTTAGTGTTAACATGTTATCCCAGTTTATAGCCTGTAAGTCAGTGTCAAAGTTGTTTATGTTAATGTATTTAATTGGTCTATATATAATAGTATAGGGTTCAATCTTTTGTTTTTTAATATTAAACTCGCATCCAACCAAACAATGACCATACAAGGAAGCACCATGTTCAATAAATATATTTTTTGCTGTAAGATCTGAACTAATAATGTCGATCAATGTTTGTGTAGACTCTGTGAAGTGAGTTGGTGATGTAATCAATTGATTTAAGCCTAGGCACCTTAGAAAAGTTATAAGCTTCCTTGACTTTGATTCGTCAGGACAAAGAAGATTTATATTAAAATCACCTGTCAAGATTAAATAGTCATGACTGGGTGTTGCATTAATTACATCTGTAAGAGCATCAAAAAATGTGTCTATGTCC
>CATIXN010001773.1:0-13422 GCA_949711725.1 Leptidea reali
CATTTTCTGTGAGTAGAATAGGAATAGTCAGAGGAGTACCAGCTGAGTGGTCTGAAGAGGAAATAAAAGATAATGTTTCTGTTCCTATTGGCTGTGGCCCAATCATAAAAATTAGGAGAATAAAACGAAAGATGATGATTGATGGACAAAACCATCTTAAATGTACTGAGTCTGTGGTATTTACTTTTGATGGACAGTTTTTGCCTAAACGAGTATATATGTG
The DNA here is from genome assembly GCA_949711725.1 of Leptidea reali. NCBI lineage: Eukaryota > Metazoa > Arthropoda > Insecta > Lepidoptera > Pieridae > Leptidea > Leptidea reali. Next base: position 224 of record CATIXN010001773.1, read on the forward strand.
CTACACTTCTCTTACTGTAGACTTGTATATATATCCTACTATTCAATGCTACAATTGTTGTCGGTTTGGTCATGTGAAATCTCAATGCAGATCTAAACCAAGATGTTTTAGATGTGGTCAAGGACATAGTGGTGATAACTGCTCTGTTCAAGATGATTTTATATCTTGTTGTTTATGTAAAGGTTCCCATATTGCAACTGATAAAAAATGTTTAGAATATGAAAGACAAAGAGCTATAAAGGAATCAATGGCTAAAAACTGTATTTCCTATTCAGAAGCTTCAAAGATACATCCAACTGTCTCTCGAATTTCATATGCAGATACATTACTCTCATCACCTAACATCACTCCTAATACTTTTCCAACCCAGCATCAACATTCAACACATAAAGCTATAAACAATACTTCATATAAAAAAACTGTTTTTGTTAAACCAAAGCCTCCACCTACACTTAGCAAAGGATATGACAAATCTGCTCACCAAGAAATTTTAAGGGATTTTAATATTCCCCAACCCTCTAATGATTAATTAACAAAGTAAATGAAAATCCTTTGGAATCCTCAGTAATTGATTTAATTATTTCTCTTATAAAATCTCTTAGTCAATCAAATGAATTTTCACCGTCCAACGCTGCCTTATTAGTTTCTGCAATTACTCAAATTTATAAACCAAATAATGGACAAAGTTCATCAATGGAATTGTCAAAGCATCACTCCTAAAAAAAGTGATCTTATTTATTTATTAAATAAATATAAACCTTATATCTGTGCTCTTCAAGAGACATGGTTGAAACCAGGATCTTTATTTAAGATTCGAGGTTATTCATGTCTCAGAGAAGATCGTGTGGATGGGCATGGCGGAGTAGCCATGCTTGTGAAACACCCTCTTTCCTTTTCTCTCTTCTCTATTCCTTCGTAGTAATGATTTTTCTATTATTGCTGCTTTAGTTGAAAATATCTGTTATGTATCTATTTATATACCTCATCCTTCTTCTGCAATCTTAAATGAAATCAAAGATATTATTTCCATTCTTCCGAAGCCTTTTATGATCCTTGGTGATTTTAACTGTCGCCATGAATCCTGGGGTTACTTATCTTCTAATAGTTATGGTAACACATTAATAGATATATTTGATTCAGTGAATTTGTGTATATTAAATGATGGTCGTCCTACACGACGTTCTCATCCTGACGAGGGCCCAAGTGCTCCAGATTTAACAGTCACTACACCTAATCTTGCTTCTTCTTTGTCCTGGGATCCATTACGATCTACTTTTGGTAGTGATCACTTCCCACTATTATTATCATTTCCAACCTGCAATAATAACAATAAAGTATTACATAAAACTTATTCTCCTCGTTTAAAATATAAGCTTAATGATGTTGATTGGGATTTATATAAAGATCTAATAAAAAACAAAATTATTACACTTCCAAAAATTAATCCAGGTACAGAATCTCAGTGTGCAGATTCTTTAGCAAGAATCTTTATTGAGGTTGCCAATGAGATATTTCCAAGTAAAAATAGCTCTTTGGGTTTTATTCCTTCTCCTCCTTGGTGGGATAACGAATGTACTGAGGCAGTAAAGAGAAGAAAATATGCTGAAATTACATACTGTCAATGCTCCACTGATGAGAATTTTGAAATTCTTACAAAGAGTATGTCAGAAACTTCAAAATTTCTAAAGAAAAAGAAATTTGATGGCTGGAAAAATTTCTGCTATTCAATATCACCTGATGTCAAACCATCTCTTGTATGGCAAAATATAAGAAGGTTTAGATCTGCATACAAAGATTCATCTCCAAAATCAATCCCTTTTCATTTAGTTAATAGCTTTTTAGATAAATTGGCTCCACCTTTCGTTCCTGAAGACTTAATAATTGGTTACCCTGTAATAAATATAAATAATGATAACTGTTTTGGTTTAAACAGTATATTTTCTCTCACTGAACTAAAAGGTGTATTGTCTCATGTTAAGGATTCTGCTCCTGGACTGGACGGTATTCCGTATTCCTTTATCTCTCATTTAGATGATGATGCTTTATTTTATTATTTATCTCTTATAAATTCCATAGTGACATCTGGTAACATCCCCTCCACGTGGAAACGTCAAGAAATAATTCCCGTACTGAAACCTAATAGGTGTTCTGCAGACCATTCTGCCTATCGCCCAATCGCACTTTCTTCTGTTTTGATGAAAATTACAGAACATCTTATAAAAAATCGTTTAGAATGGTTTGTTGAGAATAACGGTCTATTATGTGAATCCCAATTCGGTTTCAGACGTGGGAAAAGTACTATTGATAGCTTAAGTATATTCATTTCTGATATTCAATTATCATTTTCAAATAATAAATCAGTAATAGCTGCGTTCTTAGATATAAATTGTGCCTATGATAATGTCGTAATAAGTATTTTAAAGAGTAAGCTTTTACAACTTAATATACCTCTGCTATTAACAAATTTTATCATAAACATGCATGCGAAAGATACATAATCCTGAAACTAGATGACAGGAAGTCAATTAGTCGACTTGTTTCAAAGGGCCTCCCCCAGGGATCAGTACTTAGCCCAATATTGTATAATATTTATACACACGATTTAAAATCATCACTTAATTGTGTAAATGTTCTTCAGTATGCTGATGATCTATTAATTTACTGTCGTGATATTTCTATTGAAAAAGCTAGTTCTTCTATAACACAACCGCTGATAAATTTAAAAACTTGGTTGGACTTAAATGGCCTTGATCTATCACCTGAAAAAAGTACAATAGTTTTATTCACGAGATCAAGAACTCCTCCTCCTATTTCTATATTTTATGAGGGTTATCAGATTTCAGTTAAAGATAATGTTAAGTCTTTGGGAATTGTCTTAGATTCAAAACTAACTGGTATCCCACATTGTGATTACCTAAATGCTAAATGTGAGCGTACTCTTAATATTTTAAGATGTCTGTCAGGTGTTTGGTGGGGTGCGCACCCTTTTTGCATGAAATTGTTATATAATGCTCTTATAAGAAGTATATTAGATTATGGTACATTCTTGCTGGAGCCTGGTAGTGTTAAGGCATTTAAAAAACTAGATCTCATACAGTCCAAAGCTTTACGAGTAGTTTCTGGTGCTATGCGGTCAAGTCCTATCAATGCTCTTCAAGTAGAATGTGGTGATCCTCCACTACATCTACGTCGTCAATATTTAGCAGACAAATTTATATTCCGATCTTTTCAGTTTCTTAACCACTCTCTTTATAACAAACTTCAGAAACTTTCTCATTATATAGATTCATCTGCATATTGGTCAAATAAAAAACCACCTTGTCTAATCAATAGTTTTAAGAAATTTATCAACATAAAAGCTCCTATTCATCGATCCATTAATTATCCTCTTTTCAGTACTAGCTTCGAAGCATTAATGTTGCTTCCAGAAATTAATTTTCACTCAGATTTAAATAAGCACGATATTAGTACAAATTTTTCGTTTAATCTTCTTAAAAATACTGTTTGGGTTGATTACCATCATATTTACACAGACGCGTCTAAACATTCCTCCTCGGATCCCGTTGGTGTAGGTGTCTATCACGCTCAATTTAAAATATCACAGAAAATTAAACTACCTCCGGAAACATCGGTGTTTACTGGGGAATGTTATGGTATTTTTAAGGCTATTGAATATATTATTCTATTTAAACTTCCAAAAACAATAATTTTCTCTGATTCAAAAAGTGCCTTACAGTCTCTCAATAGGTTCCCATTTAAATCAAAAAACATTTCTTCTGTTGTCATAGAATTAAGAAATCTATTAAATAAATGCAATCACTTTGGTCTTTCTGTGTTGTTTGTATGGATCCCCAGCCATAGCGACATTCCTGGTAATATAAAAGCAGACCAACTAGCTAATGAAGCCGTGGTCGATGGCGACATTTTCCCTTATAAAGTTTTTTGCCAGGATCTAGGTGCTCTTCCTATAGTTCACCTTCAGGATTGTTGGAATAGGCTTTGGACTGAAACTGGTCAATCAAAAGGCAGGAAATATTTTAACCTTCAGCCACTTATTTCATTTAAACCATGGTTTTTCCGTGCCAAATGCAATAAGTTAGTATGTTCTTCTATCATAAGAATGCGTTTGGGTCATGTTTCACTCCTGTTCATCTTAATAGATTAGGCATTGTATCTACTGACATGTGTGAATGTGAATCCGATAAATGTGATCTAGATCACATTTTCTTTTCATGTTCTCTATACGACCGCTCCTCATTCCTGAATGATCTAATATCTCTTAATGTTCCTTTTCCTACCTGTATATCCTGTCTAATTATGTATCCATGTAAATTTTATAAAATATTGTCATCTTTCATTCTTCAGAATCATATTAAAGTTTAAATATTTGTAATGTTGTGTAAGTAGCAAGTATATATGTATATTTATGAAATTTTTAATATCCGTTTCAATCCTCTTTCTACTTATCTGATCCTTTCCCGTGTTTCGTATCCTTTTTTAACTTAGTTTCCCAATCTTTTAATTTACGTTATTGGCAAAAAGTAAACGCTATTGCCAAAAGAAGAAAAAAAAAAACTTTTGGCGGGAACCTCAATTGGCGCGGTTTACAAAAATTTTTGAATTTTAATTTTATATTAATAATTCAAGTATTTCTCATTGTTTTACTATTAAAAATAATTAATAATATAGTGAGTGGCTGCTGAGATGGGGGGAAATGAGGGGGCGGGGATAACCCGCCCACCTCACTGAAACGTCCTCGGTCCGAGGACAACCAAATAAAAAATGTTGATAGTGATGGTGGAGGCGGTGAGAAGGACTTTTTGAAGGAAGTTTATGTTGAGTCAGTGAAAAACTGGGCAACAAGAGCCCTACTTATTTAAACCACATTTTCCAATGATATCAAAGGTGTGACGGCTATACAGCGTGTCAACGCAAGTAAAATAGCTGTCATTTTTAAACAGTGTAATACAGCCAGTAATTTTATTAAAAACAGTAATTTTTTAACTAAACATGGCATGAGGGCATTTATTCCAGCTGCTCAAACAGAAAAAATTGGAGTCATAAGATTTGTTCCAACCAATATCTCAAACAAAGAACTTTATAGCAGATTAAGCTCCATATACGAAATAATAGCTATAAGAAGATTTAAAAAGAAAATTGGTAAAGAGCGTGTCCCACTACAGACTGTCAGCATAACTTTTTTAACTAATTTGTTACCCGATAATGTTCAATACGATCTATTCTCTTATAGGGTTTACCATAAGATTACACCACCATTACAGCAATGTTTTAAATGCTTTAAATTCAACCACTCTGCAAAAATTAGCAACAGATGTTCCTTATGCGGAGGTGATCACTTGTTTAAAGAATGTAATAAACCTAATGAAATCTGCTGTGTAAATTGCAGTGGATCTCATTTAGCAATCTCCCTCTCAAACTATGTCCAATTAAAATTAAGAAAATTATGGAAAAAAAAACAAAAGTAACATATATAACATAACAGTTAGTAACAGATATCTATACTGTACGGACGTTATCTTTATTAGCCACTTCTAAAACTTGTTTGATTATTCTAATATTAATGTGAATAATTGTGCTAAACCTGCAAATAAACAAAGTATTAATCATCGTATAATAATTAATTCCTACTTATTGGAGTGTACTTTAAAGTTTAAATTGTTTTTGAGTAAAGTGATGTTCAAATTATAATAAATCGTAACTTGTCTGTGAATTAGTAACTCGTGACAGTACATAGTGAAAAAAGCGTATTTGTGGAAACCAGTTCTTAATTTGAGAGAATTACAGTACTGCCTGCCTGAGTTACACCAACTACAACGTATTTTCAATTCAAACCACAATCTCTCAATAGCACCACAGCTTTAACACTTCACTACTGCACGCACATTTCGAGGACTACGGTTCGCATCTGGAAAAAAGTTGTTGTTTTTATTTTTGTATTTCTTTATTTTTTTCTCTTAGATATTTTTTATTATATCTATTTTATAAAAATAATTTAAATAAAATGTCTATAGTATGTGGTGGTTGTTCTAATAGTGTATCAAAATCTGAATTTTTAAAATGCACTTATTGCTTGGTACCTTATGATTTTTGTTATGTGCAAATGTTTCATTAAAAACATTTCAATTTATGAAAAAACAACAGAAAGAATCTTGGATTTGTCAATGCTGTCGAAGTAAACAGCCAAAAAGTAGCAATGTAGATACACCGGTGCGATGTAACATCGACACCTATGCAACTTCATCGTCATCGTGTAACGTTACAATACGGCCAAAAAATAGAAAAGACAACAATACAACTAGGAAATCTGTTGATAAGGAAGACTCACCGGCTAAACCAGACCATCCCCAGGAAAATATACGTACTATTATTCGTGAAGAATTAAACATAATTTTTAAAGAATTTCAGACATCCATGTTAAAAACGATAGATAATTATAACAAAGACCTATTGAACGAGATAGATTCCATAAAAACCTCAATACATTTTATGGAACAAAAATACGAAGAAGTCGTAAAGGAAATTCAGGAAAAGTTTGATATAGTGAAAAAGATTGAGCATGTAAATAGAGAGTTGAGTAATACTGTATCTGATTTTAAAACAAGGTTGGCTTCGATGGAACAACACTCACGCGCTAATAATTTAGAGCTTCACTGTATACCGGAACACAAGGCACAAGAAAATCTTTTAAAGATGGTCTTACACCAGGCTAAAACGACGGGGTTTCAGTTAGTAGAGACAGAAATACATATATGTACGAGAATATCAAAAATTGACAAAACTAACACACGTCCTCGTACTGTTCTAGTAAAATTTTGCTCCCCTAGAATAAGGGATGGTTTTCTAGCTGCTTTTATTAAATTTAACAAAAATAAAGCCAATAAATGTGATAGAATAAACACTAGTCATTTAGGCATTTCAGGTAATACTCCTGTAGTCGTAATGGAACATCTTTCGCCATCTTTAAAAGCCCTTCACGCTGCCACTCGCCAGACAGTGAAACAAAAAAATTATAAATTTGTATGGGTAAAATCTGGAAGAATATATGTCTGTAAATCAGAAACATCGGAATATAAATACATTAAGAACAATGACTGTCTTAAATGTTTAGAATAATACACAATTTTCTTTATATCTTTTTTTTATTTTGCAATATTTTTTATGTAATTAAATGGATAACTAATTTTTAATGTCTGAACAACTACATTGTTACTATCAAAATGTTAGAGGACTCAGGTCGAGCATAGTAGATGTTCGATTGCAAATTCAAACCAATGATTACGATATAGTGATTTTTATGGAGACATGGCTAAATGCTTCAGTTTATGACTCTGAGTTATTTGATGATCGCTACGTAGTTTATCGAAGAGATCGGTTAGATAATAGGAATGGAGGTGGAGTTTTAATAGCTGTTAATAAAAAATACATTCACTGCCGATGCCAGAATGGGGGTCTGAGTGTGAAGGCAATAAAAATGAAACATAAATAGAAATATCTTGAAATTAATTGTCAACCCATTGAATAGAAATAATATTTTCTGTTGTCACATCTAGTAACTCGTTATCGATGAATCTACGTATTCTTGTGTAGTGAATTGTGACTAAACCGTGGCTCGCGTCGACAGTTGACGTCGACCGGCCCGGGTCGGTATGATTTTGATGCGATGGTGTTTTAAAACTACCCACTAGTATTATAATTTTTATAAAATATTTGTATTATAATTTTTATTTAATATTCGTATTAGAAATTAGAAATGTATATAAGCTATACTTAACTCATTAGCCTATTTTAATTACTTTATAATTTCCTGTACGCTTTAAGATGCAATTTTGTTACCCACTTTTTATAAAATAGCCTGTAAGTTCCATTTAAGTGGAAATTCCTTTATGGAACAATAAATGTCTTAAACCATAAGGTAAAATTGAGAAATGCAGATAACCAATTTGAAGTAATTCATATCTGCGCCGTTTATTTACCACCTCCACTAAACATGACGGATCTTAAAAAAATTATTGAATCTACTAACAAAGTCAGTACTTTTAAAAGCAAATATACACTCATAGCAGGCGACTTCAATCTCAGAAATATAAACTGGCAAAAAAATCATGACATCAAATATCTATCTCCTATTTTTAATATTAACAGTAGTATCCATAACCAGTTTTCGGATTTTCTTGCATTTAATGACTTAAAACAGTTTAATTACATTGTTAACTGTAAAACACGTACTCTAGACCTTATTTTGTGTAATTCGGATATAATTACCCTCACAGAGTGTCATCTACCGATTCGAAACGTGGACGCCTATCATCCGCCTCTTGAAATAATGATCATGTTACCACCTTATTTGGTATCTACACAAAACGTAATTAATCGGTTTAATTTCCACAAGACTGCTTACTCACTAATCACCAAAGCATTGAATGAAGTACCATGGTTTGACGAACTGCTTATTTATGATGACGTGAATGATATGCTAAAAAAAATTATACAATACTTGACAAAATTTTAAAACAACATGTTCCGAAATGCAAGAAATTTAATCATAAATATCATATCAGTAGATCACCACATTCTTATTAAAAAATTAAATAAATTTGGAATCTCAAATCCACTCTTGGCATGGTGTCAGTCCAGCAAAAGTTGTTTTTGATGGATGGCAGTCTGACCCTTACATTGCAACATCTGGCGTACCTCAAGGCTCAAACCAAGGTCCGTTGTTGTTCAATTTATTTATTAATGATATTCCTAATGTTATCCATAACTGCAAGATATTTATATTTGCCGATGATTTAAAAATATGCCGAACGATAGTTAGTGAAAATGATTGTAATTTACTACAAGATGACATAAATAACCTTACGAAATGGTGTAAGTATAATAAAATGTATCTTATTACTGACAAATGCTTCTCAATAACATTTTCAAGAAAAAAAAAATATCAACGGGCTTACCAATATAAGATTGACAATATAACTTTAAAAACTACTGATGAAATCAGAGATTTAGGTATTACAATTGACAAAGATTTACGGTTTGTCAGTCACATGGATAAAATTGCAAATTCTGCACTCAATACTCTAGGGTTTGTGATGCGACAAGGAAAGCAATTCAAGAAGCCAGCTACTCTTATCACACTATTTAATAGCCTTGTACGAAGCAAGCTCGAGTATTGTTGTCAGGTCTGGTCCCCGTGCTATAATATCCACATCAAAAGAATAGAAAGTATCCAAAAAAATCTAACGATATTTAACTTATAAATTCCATACACCCAGAATACTGGACAGCTACTGTACCCGGCTTGTGATCTTTAAAATACAGAGTTTGGAAGAGAGGCGTAAATTGTTAGACTTAAAGTTCTTACATAAACTGTTTCACAACTTAATTGATAGCCCAGACTTGCTGACGAAATTGTGTATTAATGTACCTCGAAGTGCACCTCGAAGCCATTTTTTGCACTAATGAAAGTAAATACAAACCTGGGTAAAAATACTCCAATCGAGCGAATGGCAAGAGAATATAATGAGTACCTAAATAAAATACCAGACTTGGACATTGGTGCAGATGGGTTTACAACATTTATAAATAAATGTACTAAAATTTATAAGAAGTAAATGCTGTTGTTTTGTTAATACAAGTCTAATGACTTAATTTTAATTTTAACATAATATTTAGATAAACTGTAATTTTACTAACATAATATTTAACTTTAAACAAGTTGTATTGTATGGTCGGGAAGGTAACAGATAATGAAAGATGTGTAACCCTGTAAGTTATCTGTACACTTAGATATATATATTTTTTTATGTAATCTATGTATTAGTGTGCGATTGTTGGGTTTCCGAATAAATAAATATGCAAGTGCAACATCTAAGAATTTAAATACAAGAAAAGAATTAGATTTCCCCCTCTTCCAACACCCAAACAACCATTTGTAAATAATATTGTAAATAAACCTGTAAATAAAATTTTAGATAAATCTGTAGATAATGTAAATAATGATAAGTATGTCTGTACACAACAAGACATTAAAAACCATATTGTTGCCAACAATGATGTGCTGATGGCCCTAGTACAGACATTGGTGGAACTGGCTAATAAAGATGATGATGCTCCTACCACTGTTGTAACAATTAAAGATGCATTAATAAAAAATTTAAAATAATGGATCCATACCATACTCAATCAAAGTTATGTATCGCTCAATACAATATACAAAGTGCAAATAGCAAAAAACCCTTACTTACTACATTTTTAAATGAAAAGTCTATTGATATATGTTTATTAAATGAAACTTGGTTTAAAGATAATAGTTTTAAAATACCCGGATATAATATTTATAATAAAAACTCTAATAACCATCATAATGGAGTAGCAATACTCATTAAACCTTATTTAAAATATAATATCTTAGACACTACTTTTTATGAAGATATTCAAACCATTGCTCTATCCTTGTCTACTAGTAGTGGAAATTTGACTATTCTTTGTGTTTACTGTACTCCTAAGGGATATATAAGAATAAATAGATTGCAAAATATTATTAATAATCTTCCAAAACCTATTTTCATAGGTGGAGATTTTTTTATTATGTAAGATTTGAGATACTTTTTAAAGTAGAATATATTTTCGCGCTTAATATTGTCAGGTAATTTGTTGTAAATTGTTGGTCCCATGCAAAAGATGCTGTTTCGATACAACTCTGTTCTGGACTTCAAAGGTCGTAATTTGTTGTCGTTTCGTTTCGAAATTAGCGTTTCGTATTTATTGATATTATTCTTTACCATAACTGCTACTTCATAAATATATATTGATGGCATGCTAACAATATTTAATTTAATAAAGTGTGGTTTACATGATTCGGTTGCTTTTAGTGAGCAGACAGATCTGATACATTTCTTTTGAGCTTTGAATACTTCATAAATCCCTGGAGCATTACCCCAGAATAGTATCCCATATCTCAGAGTGCTGTCTACATACGCATGATGTGCTGCTAACACCGCAGTCATATCAACTACTTTCTTCAGCATATGTAGAGCAAATGAGAACCTATTTAGTTTTTTAATGACATAATCAATGTGTGTTCTCCATGACAGATTGTGGTCAAGACAAATGCCCAAGAATTTTGTGGACTTCTCTTCATTAATCGCTTTACCGTCATAATTTATATTTAATCCATAAGATTGTGTGTTTTTGTAAGCAAATTTCGTCATGCATGTTTTATTTAGATTGATTTTTAGATTATTATAATTTAACCACTCTATTAGTTCGTTAAGCGAATTGTTTATGTAATTTTCAAATGTTAATGGATTGTTGTCAATAAATATGGCAGTACTATCGCCTGCAAATAGGACCATTGGATCCTTAATAGTTTGAGTAAGGTCATTTATATAAATAAGAAAAAGCAGTGGTCCTAGAATACTGCCTTGGGGCACGCCAAATGTTGTTTTCCGGGGGTCTGATAAATATTTCATTCTGGTTTTAGTTATAAGATTTATTTTAGTTATTACTGTTGATTATTGTCTACCAGATAAATATGATTTAATTAGATTAAGAGCATTGTTTCTTATGCCATACCTTTCTAATTTATTGGTCAGTATTAAATGGTCGACATAGTCAAAAGCTCTGGTCATGTCCATAAATATTGCTGTCACTCGTTTTTTATTTTCTAAACTAGTCATTACCGTTTCCAAAAAGTTATAAATTGCTTCATTGATAGACTTATTTTTCCTAAAGCCTACTTGCTCCTTAGTCAAAATATTAAATGTTTCAAAGTACGAATACAGGTTTTTGTGTATAATTTTTTCAAAAACTTTTGATAAGATTGGAATCAAGGCGATAGGCCTATAAAATTGCATACCCAGTTTGTCTTCTTTTTTAAAAATAGGTTTTATTATCGTAAGTTTCATTTTATCTGGGTATATACCATATTCGATACACTGATTCATAATGTAACTTAATACTGGAGCTATTATGGTAGCGACATATTTTATTACTGTTGTATTTATATCATCGTATCCGTTACTATTTGTGTTTTTTAATGACTTTATTGCATCCAGAATGTCATACGAGCATGTTGGGTTAAAAAAAAGTGAGTTAGGTTGATGGTGTCTAGTGATGTATTTGGGGTTATCATTATAACCACTTTTTTTGCAATCGTTGTTAATTTCATCTATAAAGAAATCGTTGAATGCCTGCGCTATCATTTGAGGATCAGTGACAATTTTTGATCCAATTCTAATGGCATCTATGTCATCTCTAGAGATATTGTTCAAAGTACCGTTTATTATATTCCAAGTGGCTTTTGTTTTATTAGAGGATTTTTTTATTATATAGTTATTTTGAGACCTCTGTGTAAGTTTTATAATTGATTTTAATCTTTTGGAATAAGCCTTTAATTTAATTATATCTGATTTACATTTAGTTAATCTTGATGTCCACAAAAGCTTCCTTTTAATTTTAGAGCAAGTTCTTATACCCCTGGAAAGCCATCTATGTCGTTTTGTAGAGGATATTTTTATTTTTACAATAGGGAAACATAAATTATAGAATAGTAATATCAAGTCTAAAAAAATATTGTATGCCAAATTTGGGTCATCAACAGAGTACACCTCTTGAAAGGATAAGCTTTTGAGGCAGTCATAATATTTATTCATATTTTCAATCGAAACTTATGGCCCTTGCGTATCAATATGCACGACCCTCCATGTCTACTTGTCCTCAAGCAGAATGATGCTAGTTGAAAATTAGGAATACTTAAGAAGCTTACATCGTCTAATATCATATTGTGTTCAGTAATACACAGGACATCAAAGTATTTATTCATTTTGACAGAGAGTTCCTCGAGACAAATAACGAGCTCATCGGTTTTTGTAATTAGTCCGTTAATATTTTGGTGTAAGATGGTTATATTTTTATACACGAAAAAGATTATTTTTTAATTCAGCGTCACCTTGGATTTGGCCAGAGTACATTTTATTTATGTCAATATCAATTAAATCCGTTTGTGTGCCTTTGTCAGTTTGAATTGGGTTATATTGTGTGCCTATGTCTACAGTATTTTTAGTGTTATAATCTTTTGATGTACCACGTTGCTCGTCATTTTGCCGTTTAGATTTCATGAAATTTATTTTATAGCCGATGTGCAATATCTGTCTGAGTATAAGCCCACACATATGTCT
>CATIXN010001774.1:1356-13418 GCA_949711725.1 Leptidea reali
TGCATGCCTACTTATCAACAAAAAATAATCTTTAATTAAAATTTTAATTTAAATAATAATTATTAATAATTTAAATACTAATAATGGCACTTTGAGATCACATAATCACAAATTACTTAATAGTATCATTTAAATTGTAGCTAATAACTAAAAAAATTTGATGTCTTTTAAATTTGTTCTATAATCTTATATACTATAAAGCAGTCAATTGTCATCGCCCAAAACATCTTTATAATAAACATCATAATAGCATTTTGGAATAACGTTCTTATGTATTAATTCTTGTATGTCATTTTTTTTTGCACCAGACAATGTCATTTTCTCAGTGTATGCATGTGTGAAAATACCGACTGATCTATGGCAGATCCGGATCCTCTTACGCGGAGAATCTTCTTTCGCACACAAACTTTTCTGTATGTTTCCTCTGCAAATTATGTTTTATAGAAAAACGTTTCAGGGTGTCCTTTTTCAACCCTGTGAACCTTAATTTCATGCCACTTGACTTGATTTCGCTCCTCGTCTATTTTGAAATTTGTGCCCCACGATTCTTGCAAAGCTTTCTCGTCATATAACTTGTCATGCGTCATTTCTACGACTGTGTATGGTTTTCCCGTCTTTCTTGCTGTACCAATTAAAGTTTTATATTGCTCTGGTATATAAATTGGACCTGACTGCAAGAACCTTTTAATTTGTCTCTCAATGACACTGTGAACGTTGTCTCCTTCATTTTGAGAGTGTCCACGTATTAAAACTTGTGAGTAATAGACTTGATTCTCAACTTGCTTACAGCGTAGGCGTAGGCTGACAGTAAAAACTTTTTTTTTGTTGTCCGCCACAATTGTCTGAGTAGAAAATTATGTCAATTTCTTTATTAGGGTGTTGGGCTACCTGAGCTTTAAAGTCGAGTATGCAGCTGCCAAATTCAACAGCTCCTCGTTTTCCTTGGGTTTCATCCCAAAAGAAGCACACCACATCTTTTGCCCTTAAATCGCTGATGGTAAAATTGAAACAGTTGATCCTGGATTTATAAAAAAATAGGGATATTTGTCCCTTTGGAATCTGCAATACTGCCTGCAAGTTGTAAACTGCTACGGTAGTACCATGGGTCCTACTTTTATCATTTTCTTTTTCAGATCTAGCAAAAACTATTTCTTTCAGATGATGTTCATATTCTTCGCTTAACTTGCGTTTTTCTTCTACGTCTGAGTTTTTATATCTTTCGCAAAGATCACACTGATCTTTTCTCGGTATAAAAAAGAAATGTTGAATTCGGTGTTTAATATCCTGTTGAAGGTGGATGACGTGGCAAAAGTTAAACCATTCTTTTCACGTAGTTGTTTATAATATCTGTAGATATCAGCCAATGATTTATCACTTGAAGTAAACTCTCTTGTCGTTTGAGCTCTCAAGTAATGCGATTCAATCCTTGGAATAGAATTTATAAAATCTATCACACTCTGTTTAATTTGTGGATCAATAGTTGGGTGATGGCCATGTTTTCCTCTCAAATCAGCTTGTATGACTCCTGATTCCATTTTCTTTGATGGGGCCGTTTGTATCGCTTTATAACTTAAGTCAAGAGTTGATTTGAAAAATGGTTTGCATACCCTTATTTTGGATCCATCAACCTCAAAATAAAGAGCCGTGTTAAGAGCTCTAAAATCTTGTGTACTGGAATATCGATATTTTGGCTTTAGTTTTTGTGGGTGTCGTACTACAAATTCTCTCTGCCTATCAAGGTTAGTGAGTCCCCAAAATGCATCAAAAATATGTTGCCTTGATATTTCATCGATCTTTTCTTTACATTTTAACCGTCATTTTTCTCCACAGGGAGGTCCGGCTTTTCTCTCGGGCACTCGTATCTTCGATTTCGCCAAGGACTGGTAGGCTTTACCAGAATTTCTTAGCACTTTTGCAACTTTCGATTTCCACATCGTTGGTTTTCGAACTCTCTTTTTACCCTTTTTTTTCTTCTGTCATGTGCTGTTGGGTATTCGTTTCAGCAATCATAGCATTTTGAGGTTGAGGTTGTATATTTGCACTAACATCTTCGCTGTCCGACGAGGACGAGCTACTAGAACTTGATGAACTCTCCGAGCTGTTACTGCTGCTGCTGGATGATGAACTAGAAGCTACAACATTAGCCAATGTCTTACTTTTATGATTCAATCAGAAATTGGGATCCTCATCGGAGTTGTCAATGTCACTTCGGATTGGTGAAATGTAATAATTTGTACCAGTCTGTTGTTTAGACGTGCTCGGAATGGATTTATTAACCACAGAGACATGAGGTTCCGTAGATGAGTCTTCATCGCTTAACGACGTCATCCTGGGGTCATCTGCTAGCTGTTGCCTATTTACCCTAACTATATATTATATTTTAGACATAATGTACTTCACATCTTATCTAATTATTCTGATTTCTTATATTTGCAGTGATTGCACAAATACATATAAAAAAAACAATTTGTTAAAAAAACGCATTGCACATTGAGAAAAAAAAATCTCAAAATCAAACTCAATAAGATATTTAAATAGAAATCTGTGTTATACTTCTTTGATTTGTCAAAATTGAAATATTCTCATTTGTTTTCCTCTATACTTCAAATTAATATTATCTCTCATTTACGTTTTTTTTTTTATTATAAAAGTTACCTACTTCTACATACATTTTTCTGGTACATATTAAACTTTCTATACAATTTCTTTAAATCTTCAATCATAATATTTTACTGAACCATATACCATGAGGGGCATGGTCATAAATTATAATTTATTGACAAACTCCATTTTCATCTATATTTATTATATAACATTACCTCATATCTCTAAACATTTCTTTACATTTGACCACACTTTTATTCCCACTCTGCTCGTAATATTATTTATCTCTTCAATCATATTTATGTTATCGGTACATTATACACATCACATATCACCTACTTGGTACTCATAATACTATATCGTATTCGCCCGGCGCCGGCGTACTTTAATTTTTATTTAATTATCCACTTTGGTACATCATTATAATATTTATTTATAGTCGACTTCATAATATAAATGGACAACTTTGTGCCATTTGGGTTGTGCACAACCTATTTTTTTTTTGAAGTCATATTTTAAGCCTCTATTGGAGTCCAACTTATCTCACGGAGGAATACTCGTTCGCACCATGATCGAATGGAAGGATTTGACTCTCCATGTACCATTTTTATATAGGGTCATGATTTAAGACAACTTCAGTCTCCGACACAATCCAAAGGGGAATCTCGTTCACACCTCGATATAACTGAAGGACCTGATCCCTATAGTACCACTCTCCTAATGTGTACCGTAATATCGAGCATAATTACTTTAGCAATACATTCCTATATTTTCTATAAATAACTATCATTCCCAAAATGAATATAGAGTAAATAATAGCTTCATCGCTCTTGGGTGATCAGTCCAATCTCATGTGAATCATTATAAACCATATAATCTCCTATCATAAAATAAACTTTACGTCATATCAAATCCTTTACATAACATTATACATCACTAACCTATACCTATACTCACATGCTGTACCTAATTGTTATCAAACCGTAACAAAAAGTATTCTTTCTTGTACTTTCATCTAACTATTTATCATATTCATTTCCCAACTTATCAAATCATTTCAATAATAGCGTGCATTTTTATAAACTGTCGTCAATAATCTATTCAAGTTATATTTTTGAGATTCGGAAATTTCAACACAATTCTCAAACTAAATTGTGTTCCCTCTAAAATTATACTTCATTATCATTCTTATAATTTATGTTGTAATGATTCAAACTGTAGCATAACCAGCGAACTCGTGAGGGATCGTTTATATGACGCCTCAAATTCCCGCTGTATCTAATAAACACCTTGCATAATCTAATATGTATAATTCCATGTCATGTCTATCGAAATTCAATACCCTTTTTGTGCCAAACAAGACTTGTTTCTCATGTAACTTAAAACAACTGGATTGCTTCATTTATGAACAACATATTAATAAATCCCTATCGATATTAAGTAAGACATGTACGTTTATTAAATTGTTAAATTTGACAAAAAAGATACTATTTAATAAGAAATAAAAATCTGTACTGATAAAGTAAATATAAAATAAGTAATTCTGTAAAAAAATAATACCTACTAGGAACGGTTGAGTGTACCGTTTTCAAAAAAAAAATAAGTTATACGTATATGTGAAAGAAAAATAAAGTAAATCGTCTTTTGTTATAAAATTGAGAAAGTTATCTAATGAGATGGCTCTGGTTTTCCATGTCAATATAAATTTTGCTTCGTCTGAGAAGTATGGGAACTTCTAGTTATTTCTATTGCGCAATTGTGTTTCTCCTTAGTAACCGATTTATACTGTACATGGTCGAGACAAAAAAACTCATGTTGATCACTATAGATGCGCGGTGCTGAAATTTGCCTCGCGGACGACGCGGGCGGTCCCCGTATATGGCAGGCCATCGAAGGTGGTCCGAAAGGTGTAAACAGAAGCGGCTTGTTGTTGCTAATGATGATTTGTTACTCGAAATTGCTACAAAAGCTTATTTTTGTACTACAAGTTTTCGAACAAAACTAAAAATGATATAACATATGAAAACAATACATTACATTACATACTGTATAATTGCGGTATAATGTTAAGACGTTCCGAAAATAGCGCTGTACTAAATATATGTAATGTGAATGATTTAAACAAAATTGTATAAGGATTACTTATATATCTACCTATGGCACATCATGTTATGGAGTCTTTTTGTTTTCCTGCTATAGTTGTTTATATCTTTATAATGCATTTTGTTCAATTTTAATTTTTAACGTTTGTGAAGGCATTTGTGTTTATAAGTTATCTTTTATATGGGTTTTTAGTCGCGGAATCTATTTAATGTATGTTATTATAGTTATTTTTTATATTTATTATGTAATATATTATAATTTTTCTTTTAATACCAGGCAAATATTGAATAGTGGAGTTATAATTATTATTTTACAGAATTTTTTTTGTACGTGTAATTGCTTTAAACTTTTTAAATCATGGGATATAATTTAAACATTTTGTACCAAAACGTACGAGGCTTGCGTACCAAAACTAATAAGTTCTTGAGGGCAATGTTGCATAGGGAGTATGATATTATCTGTCTTAGCGAAACGTGGTTGTATGATGGTATTTTTGATTCCGAACTCTTTGATTCAAGATACACTGTCCATAGATGTGATAGAAATTATAATGTACGTGGTGACAAAATGGGCGGCGGTGTACTTATCGCATTAAAGTCTAACATAACAGTTCGTTCGTCGACATCCATTCAATTGAGCAACTTTTCAGCTGAAATAGTGAAAGTAACAGTATCGTTGATGTCTACTGCAATAACCAGGTCACTTCATATATATTGCTGCTATTTCCCTAATATTAACCATCATTGTGAGAGGCTTATTGATTTCTTTGAATTGGTTTCGGATGAGAAGCTAAATTATCCTAACGATAGTTTCTTGGTGTTGGGTGACTTTAATGTCCCGACTGCGCAGTGGGATAGGAATGACAATGTCATGATCCTGTGTAACCTTTGCGACGATAATAGTCTGGTGTATGCCTTGGCCAACTTTATGAATTTTGCTGATCTGAGGCAATTTAATTCAGTTCATAATGTCAATGGCAGATTTTTAGTTCTTGTTTTTAGTGACTGCCACTGTTCCGTTAGTCGTTGCACTCAACCGCCTGTTAAAGAGGATGCACATCACCCAGCTCTGGGAATATTATTTTCTATCCAGAACTTACGATTAATTAAGCCAAATGCTAGATTGATTCGACTTTTTCACCGTGCTAACTACGAGGAAATCAATAATGCACTGTCCGATATTAATTGGTTTGAATTTTTGGATGGCCGTGATATCTTGGATGCAGTTAATGTTTTTTATGAAATAATGCATAAACTTGTAAATGATTTTATTCCAGTCAAAATTTTAAGAAGTACCCATAAGTTTCCCTGCTGGTACCCTAGATGCTTAATAAAAGTTATTAAAGAAAAATTAAAGTATCATAGGAAATGGAAAATTTATAACAGAATTTCTGATTATGATACGTTTAGTCTGTTGCGTGATCGCGAAAAAAGGTTACAAACTAAATATTATGACTTGTATATTTCAAATTCTGAAAACAAAATAAAAAATTGTAGCAGATTCTTTTGGTCATTTGTCCGAGCGAAAAACTCTTCTAGTTATATCCCTGATATTATGAATTTAAGCGAATTAACGGCAAGTGATGGAAATGATATTTGTTCCCTTTTTAGTAAATATTTTGAATCCATTTATGAATCACCTGTCTTAACCTACAATAATAATTGTGTAAGTGCTTCGAGTAAGTATAGCTCTGTTAGCATTGGATCAGTTTCACTTTCTCCTATTATAGTAAAGAGATACCTCAGTAAACTGGATATTAATAAGGGAAGTGGGCCAGATGGCTTGCCTCCTATTTTTCTGAAGACGTGTCGTACCTCTCTATCTCTTCCTCTTTATTTATTATTCCACAAATCTATTTGTAGTGGCGTTATGCCTCAACTGTGGAAACAAAGTTATGTGGTACCAGTTTTTAAATCAGGTGACAAGCACAATGTGAAAAATTACAGACCCATATCCAAATTATGTACTATTGCTAAACTTTTTGAAAAAATTATATTTGATTGTGTTTTTCCTATTCTACGACCCATTATTATTCCTCAACAGCATGGTTTCGTTAGCAATAAATCTGTGGAGTCCAACTTATGTGAGTTTGTTCATCAGGTAACTACTGCAATGGATCAAGGCTTCCAGGTGGATGTTGTGTATACCGACTATTCAAAAGCTTTTGATAAAATCTGTCATCTTATCCTAATTCGTAAAATTGAAGAACTCGGTATACATGGCGACCTGCTCCGTTGGCTTACTTCATACCTCAGGGATCGAAGCCAGGCTGTTACAGTTAAAGGTTACTGCTCTACGTTCGTGCCTGTTACTTCTGGTGTTCCTCAAGGATCTCATCTTGGACTCCTTTTATTTAAGCTATACATAAATGACATTATTGCAGTATTTAAACATTCTTCAATTCTTCTCTATGCTGATGATATGAAGATATATAAAACAATAAGTAAACCTTCGGATTGTAGCTTATTACAGGATGATTTGAATGAATTGTGTAAATATTGCAATGATAATCTCTTACAACTTAATATTAAAAAATGTAACGTAATATCTTTTTCTCGCAAAAAAAATGCTATTAAATTCAAGTACACTTTAAATAAAAATCTTATTGAACGGGTTTCATGGGTGAGAGATTTGGGCGTTCACCTTGACTCCTCGTTAACCTTTATTCACCACTATAGATGTGTGACTGCAAAAGCCTATCGCATGTTTGGGTTTGTTCTTAGAGTCAGTAAAGATTTTAAACATATTACCACCTTGATTCTTCTATTTAATGCATTTGTGCGTTCTTTACTTGAATTCGGCTCGGTAATTTGGAATCCTCATTACAATGTCCATATTCAAGAAATAGAGAAAATTCAAACGAAATTCTTAAAGCATTTAAAATTTAGGTGTTCCGCTATCGATCAATATGTCCCTAACTTAATCTCTCTGGAAAAACGTCGTAAGGTAAAGGATCAAACATTTCTGCTAAAATTACTTCATAATATGATTGACTCTCCACTTCTTCTCAATTGCCTTAATTTCCGATGTCCAAGACAATCTTCGCGAATTAAATCTTTATTTAATTTACATACTACACGCACAAACTATGCACAAAATGCCTTTATTCATCGTTCTTGTTTAGTATACAACAAAGAATTCTGTTCAATTGATTACTTTTCAGGGTCGATACAGAAGTTGATTGTACAAATTAAGAAAATGTCTTAGTTTTAATTAATTCTCATTAGTATTATATATAATAAATATTGCATCTCTTTATTAACTTAAAAATGTATGCTATTATTATTAATATTATTACTAAAATCATATATAATTTTCTATAAATATTTTGTTATTTTCAATTCAATATATTTAATTAATATTTATTATTTTCATTACAAATAGGTACTTTTAAATTGTAATTAATTTGCTCGCATTTTTCTATGTACTATTTAATTGTGGAAACTTTTATTGGTCAGTGATTTATATTTTAAGTTTTATTTTTTAAGTGTATTAAGTTGTACTGTTTGTTTCCCGAATAAAATAAAATAAATAAAAATAAATAAATAAATAAATACTGTATTGTAATTTCTACATTATAGGAACACTTATCTGTGGGCTCTATAGGGCATTAAACGAAAAAATTTATACGTTTTGAAACTTTAAACAAAAATCTAGTTCTATGAACATAATATGAATTTTTTTTTCTAAATAATGTGTACTAAACACTGATGTAGGGTTTTTAAATTTACATTATACTATCATGGTAAATAAATTAAACAATACACAAAAATTTCTGAATGTGACTCTATTTTAAATTTTTATGACGAGCTGGTTCCGTACTAGATAGTATTGTGAATCTTAGTTGTGAAATTAAGTTTCAAGGCACTAAAGTAGCATTACTTGAAAAGAATAAATTCTAATTAT
Source organism: Leptidea reali (assembly GCA_949711725.1). NCBI lineage: Eukaryota > Metazoa > Arthropoda > Insecta > Lepidoptera > Pieridae > Leptidea > Leptidea reali. Next base: position 9,970 of record CATIXN010001774.1, read on the forward strand.
TTGTAAACAAACAAAAACTTCAAAGTTAACATCAATATAATCCATATGAAACCCAACTTTGTTTAAGCATATTAATATGAATCCTCTTAAACTGAATGTAGAAGATAAAGAAAGATAATGCAAATATTTTTACTATAAACGCTATTGTTAAGCCACTAGATCGAATTGAATAGAAGATCACTACAATCAATAGAATAAGTCCAAATAAAGTGAATTAATGTATATAATGAAATATATTTAATACTTATGTGAATAACTGGATACTAAGTTCTTCCGCTAAAATAAAAACCAAACATTTAAATTAATTTATCGAATACTTATTCGTTAAATAATAATAAAGAGAGTAGAAACAAATTGTAAGTTTTATACCTATCGTATGGATATCTATTAAAAGTATCAAATTCTCGTGCCCTGGTGCATGTTACCAAACTACTCCCAAACGGCTGAATCGAAATGTATGAGATTTTGTGTGCATATCGGGTAGGTATGAGAATCGGTTGTATCTATTTTTTATACCCCAAAAAATTTTAATTATTGATTTTTGTTTAATTTATATGGCAATATAAAGTTTGTTGGGTCAGCTAGTAAGTTCTGTATTATTGAATTGGAAAACTCGATTTCTATTATCTGTAAAACATGTTTACTTTTTCTGCATAAACACCACACGTGTTGCTAGGCCAGCTATTTAAGTATGACAACACGACGTTGAATGCCATTAAGTAGTTAATTATTTTTTATTAGATTTAACTCATGAAATTTTTAACTAATAACTCCATATCATAATAATAAAAAACTTATTTCGTTAAGGAGATGGTCCTTGAATAAAATTAAAAAAAAAGTATAACACAGTTGTACTCATACTAAAATTGAAAAATAGAACAAAATTATCACGTCACGAGGTGAAATGAAAAGAAATAGTCGTAAATATATTATGTGCAAGATTAATTTAACCTTTTACAAACCTGGGTATCTTATATACTTAGAACTGTAAATGTAAAAAAACAATGTTAATAAAATTTGTACCAAAATACAAAAAATCTTCAAATTAAAATTACTATTCTCTCTTTGTGCAATCAACTGTATAAATCAGATATAGATAATAGATTTTTTTGAACAAAATAAAGTTATCAATATAGTTTAAAAAGAATTATTACCTTTTTACTCAATTCCTTAGAAATTTTAATTTATAAAATAATCATCAATACAATATCATTCAATCTATTTTAGCAGTTAATATTATTTATACTTAAAAGCAGTTTTGTTAGCTAAATGCTGTCATAAAAAATTATAAAAATAGTTATGTATAAAGAGCTTAATATTAAACTTATATTATCCATTAAATAAATTCCTCAAAATATATTTAGCCAAAAGATTAATTATTTACATGTACATATATTTTCATTTCTTTTGTTTCCATAATGATACTGTCCATTACATTCTGAAGAGTTAAAAAAATTATCAAATTGTTAATTAATTATCCAAATTATGATACTATAGTTTGAAATGTTCACGCATAAAAAAAAATTTTAAAACAAATACAATAAACCGCAAACACATTTCCTGTCCTGTGATCTATACTTCATATTGACTGGATCAGCTCCCTGCTGCATCCACTTTCGACACCTGCATCTCCCGGCACCCTGCTAGGCACCATCACCACTTCATCATCTTTCCTCAGCAGCAACACAGCAAACGCCAAAAACACATCTCACTTTTCTTTTAAATTTAGAACTCTTCTTAATTTTTATTATTTTTTATTTTGGTTTGATAATATTCTGACGAATTTGTTTTTGTAGAAACTTATGTAATTAATTTATCTATTTATTTTTGTAGAAATTTACTCGTACTAAATTTTCCATCTGCGCAGCGCCGCCGACAGGCAGCACTGGCAGGGTCGCCATGCGATGTTGGAGGTTCGGGTATTGGAATGCTTATAATCTGACTGCGATAATAAGCTCCTTTATTAGTCTATGCGAATACTTATATACTAGTTGGAGAGATGAGTGTGTGTATAGGTGTATAATGGTGTTACACACACTACAAGGTTATCACAATTTGTCTGATGGCTTTAATAGTCACTCAATTTATTTAATAATGTTATTTATTATTTTCAGAGATTCCAATGCATCATTTCTCAGATGCTGTCAAATTTCCTAAACAGTTTAAAACTTGGGTCAGTCTTGTTGGTGGAAACCCTGAAACATCTGATATTGAATATTATAAGAAGAAGAGAATTTGTGATATATACACTTTTCTGACAGACACAGAAATCGTAATCAATGGCTAAACACATTGGCAGTTCCGATGCTTCATCTGCCTGGTAAGTCCCCTAATTTAACACATATTGAGTTAATATTCGATTCTATTCCTTATTCTGTCAGATTTAGTCACACCACTAAGAATCTTTGTTGAATTGATGGTTTTTTTGAAGGTATATTATATCATTCTGGAAACAACTGATTTTCTTACACAGTTGTGATTACAAAATTCAATGGTTGCGTTTCTAGCTGAAACTGGTTAATTATCAGTGTAAATCATTAAATTGACAAAACATAATCTTTACATATTCACATTAATTTTCAGGACAATTTCAGAGTCAAGTCATCTTAGGACAACCTTCATCCACACAACATTTACTGCCTACAATAATACAGCAAGACTGTTCAGATAAATAATTTTTAAAACTTATTTACTTAGTTACTTAGATTTTTGTAATGGCCCATCATTTATTTTGTAGTGTGTGAGTCAGCAAAGTTAGGGAGTAGCACACCTGATGATGGCGGGCTTTGATGTAATATTACAACACACATAAGAAATTAAACATAATAAGAAATTAGAAAGGTCTTTATTTAACAAACATTAAACATAAATGTGACAGTAATTTAATAACAGCATATTAATGCATGACATGACATATACATAAGACTATTTAGCCAAATGTATTTTTTGATGGAGGCTGCATTGGTACCTGATAGGTTTGAGAACAGCTAATGTCCGTGTGGGAATTAAATTTTGAATATATTTTTATTCATTACTAGCTGACCCGACAGACGCCGTACTGTACATATTAAATTCTTCTTCTTATCAAAACCTTTACTGGACTTCCACAAAAAATTCAAGACCAAAATTAGCCAAATCGATCCAGCCATTCTCGAGTTTTAGCCTAGCCTTTTAGTATCTACTGCAACGTCCGATTAATGACAGCTGGCAGGTAGCGAAACGTCCGATGACGCGATTAAGATTATCCGACGGCGAGCGCGAGATTCATCATTATTAAAAGCGATATAATTACCTAACGACTCCACCTATGGCTATATAAAAAATACATTCAAGTAATTAAAAGTATAGAAAATCAACGTGTAAAATCATAAATTATGTTTTTGAACCCAAGTTATATAAAATTAAAAGGTTAAAGCTCGAGATTATAGGTAGAAATGTGATAACATTTT
>CATIXN010001775.1:0-13415 GCA_949711725.1 Leptidea reali
TGTTTGAGATAGCTTGAATTTATCACTTGGACCGGGCAATGTGATAATATGTTGGCGCGTTCAAATGCAAAATTTCCTATTGCAGAAATAGGCCAAAGCGTTCGAGTAAGGATACCAGATGTAGATCGGGCCAAGACGGATAGTCGTAATATACTTGCTATTATTATATCTGTCGAAAAAGAAAAACTTTCTAAACTTGGAACTAAACAGGGTATTTTAAACCAACTGTACTCCAGAAATCAGTTTAATGTGTGTAAAGAAAAGTTCATTTCGGTAGACGACGTTCCAAAAGTTGATATTACTCTTCGAGAATGTGCTCGAAGAGACTCTCATTTTGATGGAAAAGGCTTCCAGCATTGTAACTGTAGTGGTGACTACAATTTAAAACGTTGTAAATGCAAGAAATCAAACCTTCTTTGCAATTCCAAATGTCAAAAAGCTCATCTTGCAAGAATAAATAATTTAAAACTTAATATCTTTCTTGCACAGTCCTTAATTATTAGATATTTTTGTTGATTTTTCTCAGTTTACCAATTTTTAACTTTTGTTCTTAATTAATATTTTTGTCAAAATAAAAGTAGGTAACTAATGATGTTATTACATTTTTAAATGTTTATTTTTAAACTACTATGTTCAATAGTTTATTTTTTGTTAACTTTTCATGATAATTTTCACCTATTTTATTACTTTGCCCAAGATAGAGTAGGAATTATTCATAATGGCCGGGAAAAATGAATAATCATGCTGTTTTAATCACATTGTCCAATTGAGTCGGGCATTATGAATACAGACCGGCGATTATTAATAGTGCCCGGACTTATCAAATTGCCCGTAACATAGTCATGTACTATTATTGTAGTTATTTTATATTTATCTTTGCATCATTCCCTTGTATGCTATATTTAAACCCAATATATGTTGTTTATTAATTGTTGTTGTTGTACTAATTCTAGTCCGTAGGCTCCATAAGATACATAATAGCTTTAAGGGTAAATATGTACTACTACACAGCTGAATATCTAATTGATCCAACAGCCTGTGACTAGGTTATGATTATTTTATAGCAATAACAATGACAGTACAATATTTTATGGTTATTTTATTAAAAAGAGCACCAGACAAATAATGCTAGGAGATTATTTTGCGCTGCTTCTTCTTGCCAGTGAGTGCCATTGGTTTCCGAAGCGATTGTAGTATCTAGTATGTTAGAAATGATATCAAAAGAATTGTAAAGGAATCAATTTTGACTAAACAAATGCCATCTTATGCCTTTTTTTTATTACAGTAAAAAAACTTGTATTAAACATTTAAAAATTTTCAGGACTCTCGGAAATTCCCATAGTGCAGGTAAAAATACATTGAATACAATTAATCAATATCACAGAACCTGCTTGACAGAAAGAAACTTATGATTCTACGAACTTACGTATTTAATTTTCTGCCAAATTTAAATCTACCTTAAAATTTTCCGAAATATCGTTGTAATCTTTGAGATCTTACCTCATAGGTCAAAATAATTATATTTGTTATTCAAACAAAACAAATCTTATAACTATATTTACAATACTACGACTACATAAAATTTAAACTATCATTACGTGGAAGCGTACCAATAATACTGGCGGCATTAACGCGTTGGATAGCAAGGCTGATGCGTTGACCGTAATAGCTGCCAGCGCTTGATTTTCCAGTAGCCTTATTGAGGCGCGAAGATAGTATTTTGAACATTCTCCGCGCCTCTGGGCCCCACGGGCCAAGTGTCTCGACACCAAACGGCACAAAGATGTATGACTCATTGAGACCAACATATTTGCGACGCTTGCTGTCTTCGGCAGTCGAAGCAGCAGCCCCAGCACCAACTGACGTAACTTGGACATGAGAAGGAGCCAGAGTGTCGACGCAAGTAGCGTCCCACACCAGCGCCCTTCCCCGTGCCCAAGCCACCAGCGTCATTCCATCAGGACGCTTGCCATCGCGGCGGGTAATACCATTTGGCTCTAAAACAGCTGGTATATTAAGAGCGGCAAATGCCCTGCGGAGGACTTCATTAATGCTGGCGTGACGACTGATACGGCCTGCCGATTTTAAACAGGATAACCCGTGACATCCAAGAACATCTACCTGAAAATATTATAAATATAATTATATTGAACTTTTTAAGTACTAAGATTGTATAACATGATACAACTCATAAAACAGTTACTGTACCTTAAAATCGATCACCCTAAAAAAAATATACAATTTTCTATCAACTGTCTTAGCTCTTTCATTGTTCCAAGTGAATCTCAATTATGTATAAATATTGGATTTTAAATATGCAATTATTATATAAGATGGTTAATAATTAAATTGCGAATTTTTCACCAACCTATTTCGTATGTGATATATAAAAATTGAAAAATTCGATTGAAATATTACATATTACATATCCATATTTATTTACATATTATTACATATCGTGCGCTCAATTCTGTTGGAATATACCGCTCAGGCAGCACATCACTCAATATTTAAAAGAAGTCAATTTACTTAATATGGAAGGTCGGAGACGTCTGCACTTAACAACGTTACTTTTCGGTATCGTAAATAATAAAACACCTCTTTAATTATTTAAAAAACTTGAATGGCTAGGGCAACGCAATGCAAGTACAAAAACTAGATCTGCCTCGCAGATATTAGCAGTGCCCCGGCATCACTCAACAGCGTTCAGGGGTAGTTTTCGATAGAATGCTACTAAGTGTTGGAACAATGTACCGCCACCAATTAGACAACTAAAAAATATTTAAAATTTTAGTTTTAATTATAAAAAAAAACTATTTTTGGTTTATTATATAATAATTAATCTTGATATGCAATGCATCTTATAGTAAATATAGACTAACACAATTCTGTATCCTTATAACGTGTATTTAATATTTACCAATATATTATCTATATCTCATTTTTTATACTAATGTACCTTGTGCCACCTATAATATATGTATTATGTATATTAATTTAAAAATTATAATATGATTTAATATTAATTATAATTATTTATTTATAGTTATATTTTAGAACTCTATAAATTTACAACATGTACATGAAAAAAAATTACAATGGGAAAACTACAACAGCTGTTTACTCCAAATGTAACGAGGGGCTGCTGAAAACCAGTGTTGTGTTGGTATCTTCTGCACTGACCAACAATATACTGAGTCAGCTCCTTTTAGCAGGGAATCACGCGCCGTATTTTTTTTTTTATATTTTAATAATTTTTGTTACATTAAATTAAATTTATTACTTTAAGATTTATACTGTAAATTGTAGGTGTGTGTTTTACTGTTAATAAAGTGTTTCTAATCTATTCTATTATTTTACAAATACTTTAATAACAATGAATATGAAACATCATAATATACAATATTAAGTTATTCTTAGGGTTACCGATACAGATGAATTGAGATGTTAGTTAAGCTAGAATTATCGCATTACATTATACGATTTAGTTGAAACTAAACTTGTCTCAAACAAAATTGGCTTAACTTCGGAATGATTCGTGGTTGCCTGTATTTAACACAGTGGTAGCTCTCGGCTCTAATATTGCTTGGACTGATTAATGGTGGCGCATACTCTGTGAAGTCTACATAATGTTTTTGTGATGCAAATAATTCTAGCTCACATAGACTACTAGGGCAGTTTCAATAATTGCGATCTCATTGAATAGTGATGAACCATTTCAGTTAAGGCACTTATGGTATACAGTAAAGTAATTTTCGTTACATGATTATCAATTAGATTCAATTTAATGCATATTTAAGTTTTATGACCATTTAATTATTTAGCGTTATCTCCAGCAACAGAAAATTCAACAAAATGTTATTGCTTAGGAAATTCAATATACCTTTCTATGCTGTTGAATTTACAGACAATATATTTTAATATGATTTTCTACATAGACACAATTTAAAACGTTATTTGCTCTTAACATTTGTTTCATGTTTTGAGGGGACAAACGGGCTTCTCTTCATGCCAAGAGAAGGAAAGTGCTCAGGCAAACGCCCATAGATGAAGATGAGTGGATGAAGACAGACGAAAGTCTACCATATGTATAGATCAGAAGCATTCTCACAAGCTGGTGATACTCACACGATCAATATTACGTAAAATAACTCTTGTTATAACGGGTCACGGCCCTTTTAACAAGCATATATTTAATATTGGTGCCACCGACAGTCCCCTGTGCAGGGCTTGCATGGAGATAGAAGAGACAACCACACACATAACTGGAGTGCCAAAGTGTGACCAAATACCGGCTGAAATACCTGGGATCACCGAGGACTCTCGTCGAGGTCATGGGTGATATGAGAGGTTTGAGTAACTTCCTTGAGAAGTTGGAATGGCAAGATTAGCAACCCAACCCTACCACGCAACATATAAGGCGCACAGTAGACGTCGAGTTGCGAAGACTAGCCCGTGAATACATATATAACTGCCCATGGACATCAGCAACACCAGGGGTTAAGAGTATTCTGCAATCTTGGAGGTACCTAAAATATTTCGGTTCCGGAGCACTGCAGCTCGTCATAGATTCTATATATATTTCGCATTTTAACAATTTCCGGTATTGGAATTTCTCTTGTATAATATTGATATCATTGTGTTTAATATATTATTTATACCATTTGTTCATCGTTTTTTCTATAGTTTACAAATGTTAGGTATCAGTTTGTGCAGTACATCAAAGGGCTCCATGTTATAACAAACGATTTGCACATTGATTGATTTATATGATGAAACAATTTATGTTGATATTTTTTTTATAATATTGACACACTTTTACACAAATTATGTTGCCCCAAAACTAAGCATTGCCTGTACTATGGGTACATGACAACGATATATTTAATACATACGCTTCCACGTAATGATAGTCTTAATTTTTTGTAGTCATAGTATTGTAAATATAGTTACAAGATTTGTTTTATTTGAACAAATTACTGAACAAATACTTACTTAAACATACATAAATTCTTATAAGCATCCATGACTCGGAAACAAACATCCATATTCATCATATAAATGATTGCACCTACCAAAATTCGAACCTGGGACCTCTAGCTTAGTAGTTAGGGTAACTAACCATACGGCTATATGGATCGTTATAATTACTATTAATTACTCATATTACCATGACGAGCCAAATACATACTCATCCATTAATTATAGGTACCAATGACGTTCTATAACGTCATTGGTACAAAGTATAATATGTATTACCAGAAACCTAACTCTACACCTATGTAATTGATGTTCTAATTTTTATAAAAGTGATATTACAGTCAGCACTTCTTAAGACAACTGAATTAGGATATTTTAATTTTTTTTGTAAGCTAAAATAGATTTATTTAATCTTGATGTTTTAAATGGAAAAGGAAGACAAACTAGCGTACGGGTCGCCCACATACCCTTGCAACACCAGAGGAATCACAGGAGCGTTGCCCTTAAGGAAGGTGTACGCCCTTTTTTTGGAGGTAGGTTCTAGATCATGACTTCTATGAAATATCTGAAAACTGTATGATATTCACATATTATTATTTAAAAAATATACGTCGATGACTCAACTAACACAGTTAGAGTTAGTAACAGTTATTGCAATTATTATCGACCTTTTCCATACATACTATATCTATATAAGTTTCCGAAAGGGAAAATTTTAACAGTTCGCAATGGTGGAAAAGTTATTAACCGAATCGAACTATCGAATTTTTATGTTTTATTAAAGAACCTCTAAATTAGAATATATAAATACAAAAATTTTATTTATACGAATATGTTTTTTTTTTTATATATATGAGAGGGGGCAAACGGGCAAGAGGCTCACGGAATGGGGAGAGGTGAGGCAACCACCCATGGACATCCGCAACAACAGGTGTGTCAAGAAATGCGTTACCGGCCTTTAAGGTGGGAGTATGCTTTTTTCTTGAAGGTCCCTAAGTCGTATCTGTTCGGGAAGACCGCTGCCGGAAGTTGATTCCACAAAGTGGCTGTGCGAGGTAAGAAATTTCGAAGAAAACGCGCGGTTGTGGAATGCCAGACGTCTACGTGATGCGGATGGTACTTTGCACGTAATGTCCGATGGTGGAATTCGGCCGCTGGAATCAACCCGAACAGCTCCTCTGAGCACTCCCCGTGATAAATGCGGTAGAAGATGCAGAGAGAACCCACATCTCTACGCAATGCTAGAGAATCAAGCCGATCGGAGATGACTTGATCGTCGATGATTCGAGCCGCTCTTCGTTGTATGCGGTCAATTGGAAGAAGCTGCTACTGGGGAGCACCCGCCCAGAGGTGAGAACAGTACTCCATGTGAGGCCGAATTTGCGCCTTATAAAGTTGCAGGCGGTGGCTTTTAGTGAAGTACTGTCTCGCCTTACTGAGTACACCAAGCTTTTTAGAGGCCAGTTTGGCCTTCTCTTCCAAGTGACCACGGAACTGAACGTCGCTCGATATATCGACGCCAAGTATGCCAATACAGGCTGTGGCAGTTCGAGGAGTGATCTCGAATCGAGGGGATACGACGAAGGGAGACTTTTTAGTGGTGAACAAACAAACTTGTGTCTTCTTGGGGTTGAATTGGACTAACTTTTGTCGGCCCCATTCCGAGACTTTGCAAAGCATAGTCTCGATTTCAGACACAAGTTTTATCTGGTTCTCGTCGACGCTATCCCGGGACATGTTGGCACGGCCGGTGTAGGAAGCATACCCCGTGCTGTCGTCTACATAGCAATGAATATTGCTGATTTGCAGCATATCATTGATATGCAGAAGAAACAGCGTAGGGGATAGCACACAGCCTTGCGGGACACCAGAGTTTATGGGTTTTAAGTCGGAGCATACACCGTTGATAATAACCTTGATGCTCCGATCAGCCAAAAAGCTAGTGACCCATTTGCACAACTTCTCGGGAAGCCCATAGGATGGCAGTTTCGCTACAAGCGCTTTATGCCACACCCGATCAAAGGCCTTCGCTATGTCCAAACTCACCGCCAACGCATGGACGAAGCGGAATTCGTATCCGAATTCCGTGCCTCACGAGATATACCCCAGGGCTCTTACCATCAGCACTTTTTAGTACAAATAAAGTTTGTATATTTAATGTGTTAATGGTTTGTACAAGAATTATGAAATTGTAAAATATGTAATTTGTTTAAAATAAATAGATAGATCAGTTCTTAATTTCATCATTTTGTCATGGTCACACATGGTGAAACAGATTTAGTTTAATTTTATTATTTAGCCGTCGTATACAATTTTAATTGAATTTTTTAATTGAAGTATATTTTAGGCACTCTCTCTGCTGTTGTTTGTTTTTATCAACTGTAAAGTAGACCCTGTAGATGGAGCCACAACCTAATAGTTTAACAAGACATACCTTGATTTACTAACCATACGTCACTCGAACGGTTGGCTCAGTTGGAAGAGCGCTCGGACAGAACCCGAGAGGTCGGGGCTTCGAGTCCCGCATCGTTCAAAAATTTCGGCAGAAAATGTTATTTAGTAATTCCCAGAAGTACATTTATTACAAACAAGTAAAATAAATGCTGCTGTGGGACCTTACTACTAGATAAATTTCATGGCTCCATGTTATGGAAAGTTGCTTATTAGACATTAATTTCCAAATGAAATATTAAATTATAAGTATATACTTAATGTGGATGCGCCACAATTATTTATTTTCTTGTGATTTGGTTATGACAAATTATAGTGCAGACGATTTCCTGTAGATAGAGACCATAGACAACAGACGCATTGTCATCAGAGAGGTTAATCTAATAACATTTGTCTCTTGCACCGCATTATAATATAACCAAATTGTCACCGAGCAACACAGTTCACACGGAAATCGCAATATACGCTTGAATTAAGACATCATCTGTGATCAACGATCTAATCACCTCGCAATAAGTTCTAGGTGTAACGCAATGCATATAATATGCTTTTCCTACACACGCCGAGAGGAAGTAACACGCACCTTAAAACTCTTGGTTCCTAGAGGATTAGTGGGGGCCCCCAGCTGTAGACCATCGCGCCTAAGAATTCCATTTAGCCATTACTGATTGCAATTTTTAAAATATAATATGATAACCTTCGCACGTGCTAATACATAATGATAATTTTAACATAATACCTTTGATGCGTGTCTAACAAAGAGTTTTAACAAACAGACAAGCGATAGTCTGGATGATAAGAGTAAACATAGGTAAATAAAACCTGTATTAAAATTCATACCCTCCAAACAAGTGCAAATATACTATACCTCAAGTCAATATGTACAGCAAACCGAGAGAAAGTTCAATACAATTTGTCAGCCGCTAGTTTTATAGCGAGACAGGTACTGTTTGTGAAAATAGTGAGAAGCTACCAATTAAATGTCAAATGAGCAGGAAGCAGTTGCAATTTTATTTCCTACTACAAATGGTAGCAAAAAAAATACGTCTAAAGTCTTTTAGTACCGTAGTTGTGGTTACTGAAAGTCCGCAAATGGACAATCAGTGAATCACTGAAGCCGTAACTTTTCAGGCTTAGTTCCCATAAATAATGTTTAATAATTTAAACTCGGGCACTCGTTCAAACAGGAAAAGTCATGAAATGAAATGAAATTATTTATTTTGCCTTGGAATAGGGTATGTCCAGATCTTAAATATTACAATTTGTCTTGTACACTTATTTAAATATTCATTAACACTATAAAAATTATTTTCAAGCAGCCATTTAAAGAGTCTTAGTATAAATATTTTATTTCGCAGTACTTTCAAGTCCTCAGGCAATTTGTTATATAATTTTATACACATGTTATGGCTTCTTTTAAGAAAAAGTGTTGTTTTAGGACAATGTTTCAAAACCAGTTTATGCGGCAGTCTTGTTACTCTAGCATTCACGTCAACAGCTGACGTGAAAAGATATATGTGGTTACACACAAATTTGCAAGCCTAAAAAATATACATACAGGCAAAAGATCACTGATAATAATTTTTATTAGAGGTTATAATTACCTCTGTTAAGGCTAAGCGTATGCTGATACGCAGGCGACGCATGTCTACGCAGCACAGGGCAGAGCAGATTTTGTAAAATGTCTATTTGTCAACATTTTGCATATTCTTGGTTTATTCTCAGCTATAACTTTATATCAAGTTACGATTTAAGAACTTTATTTCTCAGAAGAATATTACAATATTCACTTATAGAGAAAATATATTCTAATTACTAAATAATATAATATGTGAGCCGTGAGAATATAACAATATCTATAATATATCGATTATTTTTTCTTCTTTAACTATAAATATTAACAGAGTAAGTAAAGTGGAAAAAAAAACAGTAAACACACACTAGATGAAACACTTAAAAACAAATAACAATACAAATTATAATCTAAAGAACATTCATAAATTAGTTACCTACACTACTCTAATGAATATCAACTAAAGACACAATACTGAATACAATAATACAAGAACTTTAGTGAATTACGCAATCGAGCGGCGCGATGCGCATGCGCAGACCGTCATTCGCAATTTGTAAATATTATAAAGCTGTGACTACACTGCAACAACAATTATTCATTAACTTATTTTTAAACCGTAACTATTTTTTATTTATATTTTTAAATGTTTTCATTTAATATTTTTTTAAAAGTATTTAAGCTTTTGATTTCTTTAATGTCTTTGGGGAGGCTGTTGTAAAGTTTCGCCCCTTCAACCATGATGTTCTTTTTTCTGTAATTAGTTCTAGGTGTTTTTATATAAATATTATTTGCTTGTCTTGCACTTGGGAATGTATCTCTTTAGATAGAATTTTCCTAATAAGAACGCACGTTTTATACTTATAGAGTTGAGAAATATTCATGATTCGGTATCTTGGTAAATTTTTGCGGATGGTGTTAAGAAATTATATCGGAACAGTGATTTAATAATTTTATTTTGTGCTATCTGTAGCGGTTGTAAATTAGTCTTTGACGCAGTTCCCCAAACTTCAATTAAATATTCTAAGTGAGACTTGACCATAGAATTATAAATAGTGAAGTGCACTTGCCTTGGGAAGCATCGTGCAATGCTACGTACTGCAACAGTAAGTGATGTTAACTTTTTACGGATATATTCTATATGCGGTTTCCATGTGAGTTTGCTATCAAGTATCAGACCGAGATATTTTTCTTTATTTATTTTGTTTATTATTTCACCATTGATGGTTAAGTTATTATGTATGTGTATTTAAAGTAAGTAAATTACATTGTAAACAGGTGTGTAGTAGATCCAAATCATGTTGTGCTTGTTCTATTATTGTTGTTATAGTATTTCCAAAGTAAAATATGCTTGTATCATCAGCATACAGCGTGATATCTCCATTTAGGCCGATTTTATGTATGTCATTTATATAGACTAGAAATAATAATGGGCCGAGAATAGAGCCCTGACGAACGCCACATGTGATGAGTTGGGGTAAACTCTCAACTCCATTAATTTTAACTATTTGATATCGGTTTGTCAGATATGATTTGAACATTTTAAATGCAGAACCAGAAACACCAATGTTTTTTAATGGAGTTTTCCTCCCATTTCTTAAAAGCTTTTAAATAATATTGAATTTTAGTTTGTAGAATATTTTTATGGACTAGACTCTTTTGCTGCACAAACTCTCTCAAAGGTTCTCATCTTGTGGTGCTTGTTTTAGAGAATGCCACAGGAAATTCCTTTTGTTTATTGACTCAATCAGTTTTCTGTTGATCCAATCTTTGCTCAGGGGATTCATCACTTTGGTCTTTATTTGTTTGTTTTCAGTAATAACTTGCAACAGGATAGTTTCCAATAAAGAATATTCATTGCTGATATTGGTTTTAACAGTATTGTATAAGTTAGTAAAATCAATTGCTTCGTACTTTGTCCGTGAAGGCCGCTCAGGTGTGATTCTTTTTACCTCTAAATATATCTGCTTATGATCTGACATAGAGCTTTCTATGAGAGCCATATGGAAGGTGTTTTCTTCAAGACTTGCACATACGTGATCTAGTTATAGCCTTGGAAGTTTTCGTAATTCGGGTACTGTGCTCTTTATCTGTTTTGTTAAGTATCCTCAAGGCATTCTCTTTTAGGACATGCTTATACTTTTTGATCATTTTTTCTTTGCTGAGCAAGTCTAAATTAAAATCTCCGAATACAATGATACGTTTTCTTTTGGATAAATGGCTTGCGTATGTCTCAAGAAATTTTTGCACGTTAGATGCTGGTTGCTTATAAATAGCTCCTATGTCCATTGATAGTTTTTCTAGATGTATCCATAGGTAATGATTGCCATCTTCACACTGGCTATCCAAAAATTCATGTTTTAGATTTTTGTGGACATATATTGAAACTCCACCACCTCTTGACGATGTCCTGTAATTATAATGATGGGTGTAATTTGGTAGACTTAATCTTACTGCTTCATTCTCATCTTTAATCCATGTTTCTGTCAACACTATGATATGTACATTTGTTTTAAATGTTTCTATAATGCATCTTAACTCATCAAGTTTGCCGGGTTTCGCAATACTTCGAATATTAGCATAAAGAAATGATATTGATTTTGTTGTAGTTGTAATATCTTTATAGTTATTTGTTAGTTCATGTCTTATTTTAGTCGTACTATTTAATGTATTTTCTCTATAATTTAGTTTTTTACCATCTGTTCTATTATTTTCGGGAACCCTTTAATATACTTTATAATCAGGTTTTCTTCGCCTTTTTCTTGTCTATTTTTCAATTCTAATAAAAGGTTTTTCATTTCTTTCTGTTGTTTGTATAGTCTGGTCAGAGTAAATTCGAACACCATCTATTTTAATATTATTTTTATTACGCAATATAGCTATTGCTATTTCTGATGTGGAAAAACATATTTTTAATGGGCGTGCTTTAGTGGAATTATATTTTCCAAGCCTCTGTACTCTGACAGCTTTTGGGCAACCTGGGTATATGGTTTTTGTGATTTTTTCTATCTCGCGCCTATCATTTTCACGCCTTTCTTCAACATTTTCAAAATTTTTCTCAGGAATGCCTACTATAACAACATATTTTTTTCCTTTCAATGCATTCATTAAATTCGTACATTAAGTTATCATAAGAAGCTTGCGATGGAAATGTAGACGTTGATGATAAGTTAGTATTAATTTTTAGCTGGGCGAGGTCATTTTGAAGAGATTTAATGCTTCCTTTATTTATTGTTACAGTGTCTGATAACGCTACAATCTGTTCCTTAATATTTTTATTCTCAGCCATTAGTAAGTCCATTGTAGTGTTTACTTCTTGTAGTTTTTCTTTCATGGAAGATATATTCTCACTTATAGTGTTTATGGTTTCAGCCTGGTTTCTGCTAGATTCCAATAGTAGTTCCATGATATCGTTTTTAAATTGATCAAATTGGTATGTATAATCACTTTCTGGTGTTTTCCTTTTTCGTGAGGAGACGCTGTCCGTGTCTGATTCCAATTCGCTAACGTTCGAGAGATCTGGTTGGGAATTACTGCTCTTTCCAGCTGATATATTTTTTGTCTTAGTTGACTTTTTAGCAGGAGAACGGATAATATTCATTTTTGTTATGTAATCTTAAAAGACAGATTGTAATAATATTTATCGTCGGTACGTACGCACCCTTATACTTCACCAAGAAAACAAGCACACAAACACACAAAACTGAGTTAACTATTCGAGTAATTAAAAATGTACTGTTTGTGAATAGTAGTTAGGTTTAATGTTGGAAATAAGTAAAAAATAAATCTATGACTATATCGTTATAACGTCCGTCCGCTTCGCTTGTTCGGCTCGGTATCTAAGTTTATTTGTAAGCCCGTATATGTTTTTCATGATGTCAAAATCTATTTTTTTCTATCTGTTTATTATTTCTTCTTGAACTGAATTTATTCGAATCAAGTTAATCAAATAATATAAATGAACTGATTATAATGAATATAAATATAAATGAACAAGTATATTATAAATTGAACTTTAATCATTTGACATCAAGTTTAGAGCATACAGCCACCTTAAAGTCCAGCAACGCATCTGGTGTTGCGAATGTCATATAAAAAATATTACTTATTTACAAACTACACGTGGTTTCAATACATATTATAGACTAGAAGTTCTGCACTTCTTCTCTATAAATTAAAAATTTTATCTAAGACAAGTCTCACACTTCTTTAACCGCACATACTATATGAATAACTTTCTATGTGAATTAGCTGTTTTGATATATATCTCACCGGGCAATTATAATAACAGAGATTTGGTCAATTCCCTAAGTGATTTGATCAAATCACGGAGTATGTTTAAAGAACAACATGATTTTATCATGTCGTCTAGTCGCGTCACTCATTGTCATTTAACGGAACCAACTCTGGT